>JAJHJA010000273.1:0-273914 GCA_021202915.1 Heliconius himera | reverse complement strand
TTTTTATCGTAAAATCTACACAGATGAAACTCAGATATACCTAGTGGCAAAATTGAACCTAAAAAGATTACTTAAATTGGGTGTTCCCACATGCCTTAAAAATTCAGCGGCAGATGGGAAACGAATATCTTAACACTAGGTTCCCTCTGCCTACCTTGCTAAATGCGGGATACAGCGTGAGTCTGAAAAAATACGCAATATCTCAATCTCAAACGAAATCTATAAACAGAGTGCAATTAGCGCAAAATGCAATACGATACATTACCAAAACCCTTTTATTAGCAGCACATGTAGTTTATACGTATTCATATCCACGTATGTAATGTAAGAGCTTTTGAGATTTTCACTAAAAAAAAAAGAAAGAGTTTCTCACTGCATTCATAAGAAAAGACTTGAATATTCAGTGTTTAATCTAAGCCTAAAGTATCTTCGTGTATAAAGTAGGTAAGACAAAGCCGAGATGCGGAGGGAAACAAAAAATAGCTGGCTACAAAGAGGTGGGGTGCTCGTTTCGGCACGCTTTCCCATCTTACGATGTCTACCTCATATGTATGGAAATAGGTTGTAAGCCCCGCGACGACTTGGGGCGTGGTCACGTGGATGGGTTTTAGTTTTTTCTTATTTTTTTTATATATTTTTCTGTTTTGTTTCTTCAATATTTTTTATTTTTGAGATTTCGGGGTTCATCAAAAAGTTCATGGCTTTTCATGGCTGGCAAATAGCGATTTTAGGTTCCAAAATAAATGACATGGACAAGAGGATCACGTCTCTAAATAAACAAATAGAAGAAATATGAAGAATATATAGGAAGATTTTCTACAATACTCAACTTCAGCATTATACCATAAGAGGGTTTCCTCAGCATAATAAAAAAAGGTTTGAGTAATAGTTAGGCACAGAATGAAAATTGATTTCATTACTTGAAATAATATATGACAACATTATAATATTATAATATCTGCCTGTTAGGCGTAATGCACAAGCATGCGACTGTAAGCACGACAGATTGTAGGTCCCACTCAAAGAATTTAAATATTTAATATTTTAATTTCTTCCTTAACAGGCAAAAACGCGGCGTTGAGTTTCACCAGTTAACATACAATTGCCTCCGAAATTCGGTGGAAATTGGAGAAGGGAATTGTCTTGAATGGGGAACGAAGTGTCTTAACCACTATGTTAGCAGGTTTCCTCTGCCTAACCTGCTATGTGCGGGATAGGATACAGCGTGAAACTAAAAAAAAGTAAACTATAAATCAGTGCAAACGCCGCCTTACTCTATCACAGTATACATAAATACGTCAGGTGCGCTCAAACTCGGGTTTACGAATATATTTTTCTCCAAGATATTACTCGAGAAGATTTGTGGTTCACATAGTCCCTTATTTACGTCGGCCTTATATAAAAATTTACGTAATATACAAACTTGCTAAGAAAGATATATTGGATAAGTTTGATACGATCTAGTTTTTATTTCTAGAGTGCTTTTATTATGATTGGTCAAACTGTTTGAGTTACAACTATTATTTATGGTTGTTTCTAATTATATTTTATTATTTAGTAAGTCATTGTCAATGACTTAAAAAACTTAAAATGTATATATTTTGGTATTTCTTTGCCATTCCTTTTTGAAAATATATTATAGAAATTAATAAAAAAAATTAATGAACTACTATACTATGAATGCACTTTTTATATTGATATATTTCACGTTTCATAAAAGACAAGTGCCAGGACAATTTGTTCTCCTGACTTAGACTGTTGTGCATATTGATTGTGGCACTTTTTTGTGGTAATTTACATTTTTTTTTTAAGTTTAAATTTAAAAGATTACATTATAAACTTAAATATATAACACGTTTGTTTCCCTGAGCCAGGACCATAACTAATATATGCTTTTATATTATAAATAATAAATAAAAACGCTAAGAAACAAGGAAAGTTATAAGTAAATAATACAATCTGAATATAAAAAGCGTAGGCAGCACGTAATACATCACGGTAATCTTCTTACTCAATTCCCAATCCCCTAGCGTTGCCCCCCGCTTTAATACTGCTTTTAAAATAGTTGATTTGTATGGAAAAAATGGTATATTTTTTATTTTTATTTGTTTCGTGGTTATTGTTATTGAAAAGTGGTAGTGACTTCAAATTTTATATATGCTTTCATATTGTAATAAGAAATAACAAAAAATATCTATATAATATTTCTTAATGTGTATTTATTTATTTAAATTTCCTTGCTTTAGAAAGGTGAACTTTGGAAAGTGCGGTGTTAAGTTTCGCCACTCAACACACAATGTCTCGAAATCGGGCATAGAGAAAAAAAATTGAGTCTTAACATTAGAGTATTTTCGCTTTACTGTAGAAGGCGTGCATGTAATATTGTAATATAATCTCATTGTAATAATAGAAATATGTTTATTATTTTTTATGTTCAAATTCTTTTTTTTTTGTGCAGAATTGGCTGTTTTATATGTTAATTAATAAAGACTAAACAAAAAACTAAACATTCTAATTATAAATTAAAATATACAAAGTCAAATATGAACAATATTTATGATAATCTTGCATTTTAAATGCATAGAATGATTTTAAATGTATACCTACATTTGAAAAATATTTATTCAAATGTGATGAAACCATCTCTTTTGTAGATCATAAACGATGTTTTTTTTTCAATGTCCAAAGAACATATTTTAATAACATGGACATAGAAAAGTACTGAAACCAGTCATCACGCGGGAGCAAAACCATGCGCCTGTAACCGCGATGTTGTCAGTTCGATTTCTACTCGAGGAAATGAAATATTATTTTTTTTCATTTCCTGGCTCTGGCGCGGCATTGAGTTTCACCCCTCTACGCAATACCTCCAGAATTTGGGGGAGAGTAGAGAACGGAAGTCTTAATGTGACGGGAATGTCCTCGGTGTGTCCACAGGTTACCTCTGCCTATCCTACTATGATACAACAGGAAGTAAAAAAAAAGATAAAAAAGGGGTTTTGTAGCACACAATGGCTCAAAATTACGCTGAAATAGGACTCTGCCTACAGCTATATGCGGTAAGTTCCTAAATCTAAAAAAACAAATTTATATCATTATACCCCTCATAGCGTAGGGTAGGCATAGGGAACCTAATACTCTGTTCCTCAATACCCACCACAAATTTGATGAAAAATGACAGAACATGCGCTCTATGTATTGTTATTAGAGTGACTAGACACTATGCACCACGATGTCATATATTCTAATATATATCTCAAAATAAAACTTTCCGATAGAAAGTCACCCCACAAAAAACATAATTTACTTATATCCACCCATCCAAGACATTACCATCTAACAAGACACAATAGCGTCGGTGTCTTCCCAAATACGCGACCAGCTACATGAGGCCTCTGTCTCCCTAGCCTTGCTTTATATTTTGCAGCAAATGAGACTATTTAAATAATTTTCGATTATAAAATCGACGTAGAATATACTATTATGATAATATATTGATATATCAATATTAAATTTTGTATACGACATAGGTACTAAGGTTTTAATGAAATGATAATAGACGCTAAAAACATAAGATTTTACATTCACAAATACTTAAATGCTAACTATATAAGTGACTGGTTTTGTTTTCAATATGACATAATCTAAGAATGTAAAATAATAAATAATTTATAATAATAAATGATCTTATTTGAGAACAAAAATTATTTATTATATTAATAAAATAAATATGAAATAAAATTATATATTTAAAAATTATTTAATTATCCATACATTTATTTAAACGCGCCTACTTTATTTTTTTTATTATGTTATATTATTTATTATATTATAGATCAACTTCTCTCTCTCTCTCTCTCAACAACTCTTTCGTTCTAATATGAATATATATTTTTTAAATACGTATAAAAAAAATAACGTAGCAGGATTTTAATCCGCGCCTCTTAAAAAACTTTTCTAAAATTAGTAGTCTTCCCCAAGTGTAAAATAAATTATTAAAAAAAATGCATATACTATCTAATGTCACTGACACAATATAGTCAGTCCACATCGAGATGGGTCAAGCTACCCTGGCACCACCCACTCGGTGTCACCGTCGTTGCCAGTGATTGATGACGGAGGCGTGGCAAATCCAATCATTATCTGTGATGCATGGCTTTGTACATCACTACTTTGCAATTTGACATAAATTAAAAAAAAGAAAACTTTTTTTTCGTATACGTAATTTTGGTATTTAGAAATAGGTTGCTTAGAAATAAAAGTATATAATATATTCCTAACCGACTTCAAGTAGAGGAGGTTATCATTATTCCTAAAGTAAACTAACTATCGACTATTTCTTTTTTTTACACCTAATCTATCTATTTAAGATACACTTCATAAAAATACGTCAGTCACTACATTGTCATATAAACTAAAATATTTGCTAGTTTTGTGATTAGAGATAGGATATGTAGAAATAAAAAAATATTTCACATTTTATTGTAATAAATTCAATCGTTATATATGATATATAATTTTATATTCGTACTGTTGTTTATTAAAAAAAAAACATTTTATCTATAGATTTTGAGCTTAAAAATTGATTGATTTTCAGTTTAACTTTTAATTGACAGATGTATACCTATTGTATTTATTGAACATTTTAAAAAGCATACCCTTAATAAATTATAACGAAACGTATTTTAAATTTCTCTTTACCCACCATTTTAAAAGCGGCACAAAGCATGACGCCAGTATACAATCTAATTTAAAAAAAACTGATACCCGTAAGACGTCTTCTAAGTTATATGCAAATGCTAAACAATATAATTATCTTGAGATAAAAACTACAATTGTTTCTTCAGTTTCACATAAAGACTCGAACATTGTATTATTTTCTTATTATATAACAACAAGGAACGATTAAACATAATTATTGTGTATTTAATTGTAAATTTGTAATTAAAATTTAATTTCAGTTAATTACATCTTTAAAAGACAATCATTTAAAAAAAACTAGAGAAAAAAATATGCGTGAAGCTTAGTATAAAATGGTAATGGTATAAACATGGACAAGCGACTGAGCGCGATCGTTGTAGGTTTAAATTTATTTTAGAGAATCCTTATATGTTAAGAAATATTGGATTTAATAACCCAAAATAAAAGTATTTCTAAATGGATAGAATGACAAGACTAAAAACGGGCTGGCTAGATATAAATTATAAAATCACTTAGTACAAGTTCATATTACCCTATATTAAGATACAGGCAGACAAAAGCTCTTTTGCACACACTAACCATTGTTCAAGTAATTAAAACATAAAATTATATTCAAACATACCATCATATGAAATGTTGCTATCTTCTAAAGCCTCTGATTTTAAATTCAAGAGTTCTCTTAAGCGAAGCCTCCATATGTAGCCCTCTGAACCACCCCTTTGATCTCTAGTATTTCTTTTTACTCTCTCCTAATTACCGCGTCCTAAGATCACTTTAATTACACTGAGCTTTACTCCACTCTCCACTGAATACTGTAAGAGACTGAGACTTGCAAAAAAATCGCCATCTGCATTTGATAATAGAATACATTATTACCGACCCTCGAATAATTAAAAATACGCGTGAACTCAAATAATCATGAATTAACCCTTTGTATGCAAATTAGTTTTGGGATGCGACGAAAAAATCACAACCGGTCTCGTTTCCAGGTGTTATTATTTTAGCTTTTTATTTTGTTCATACGCGTACATTGTGTATATTTAAATTATTATATTATTTTTGGTGATATTTGAAGCTTAGACGTTTTTTTTTATTTCTATACTCACTACTCGCATGATAATATATGTAGTATATAATTCAGTATAAAAAAAATATTTTCCAAATTCTATACGTTTCATTTTGTCTAACCAGAGCTGAACAGTTATCTTACAAAAATAAATTTCCTCAAAGAGGAATTCTAACCTACAACTATCGTATGTAACTATATTTTTCTCAACTGTACACTGTGTGTTTAAGGCCAAAATGTAAAATAATAGTTATATTTTTCTTTTACTCACATATGTTGAGTACATAGCTAATAGTAATTAAAATAAATCTGCAAGTGTTTTATGCAAAATACACAATGCAATCGTAAATGCATACGTTTTTTTACAAACTTTATTTTTTAACTGACGTTAATGAATGAAACGAACTTCTAACGATAAAACGTGCACCTAACATTAATGCATTTGAATATTCTAAAAAAACTAATACAATCTTTTGTCTTCATTTAAATTATTGAATAAGAAAAGAAAAGTATAGAGTAAAACAGTGGCAGAAACGGAAATTCTTTCAAAGATCACCTACCCACCTGCCGCAGGGGGACAAAATTTGAATTTGAATACAGACGCGGAAGGGTTAAGACGTTTGCTTTTTGTACTGAACTTTGTTTGAAATTCTTCACTTCATTTGTCAATGTATGCAATTTTCAACGTTAATATTATGATTTAGAGATTATTTTCTAATGATCCGAATATTTTTTAATTAATTATATTTCGTTACTTTAAAAAATTCTTTCTCTGCTTGATATCTCTATAATTAACAGAATATCTATATACTAAACTTTTGTTCAACATTTTTCTCTAAATTAGACAAAAAGACATGAAATACAAAGAAACGTACATTTCAGGTCCCGTCTATTGTTCAGAACATAAATATAATTTTAAGAAAAATGTAAAACTACATTATACTCCAATTTTTTCCTATATCAGACACAATTAGCATATTGGACCTAATTTTGACATATCTTCAAACAACGTTCAACCCCAACAATTACCTCACAAAGACAAGATTCTCACATACAAATACATAAACTTTCTCACGATTCGAGACATCCATGAATACATTAACGTGTTATTAAGAAAAAAGTCTTTTATCTATTGAAATCATTCCTTATACTGGTAAGAATTTAATTTAAATAAGAAAAAGTTGTGTAAGGGTTAAGCATTATCCGAAGTGTCAAAATTGCTCTTCCGCATCCTGTTGCAGATGGCTCATTTGAATATTGAGTACAGATCTATTTTGCATGTCTATATCCGTTTTAAATTTTCTTAGTATTTTTACAAAGGACTATTTTAACTTTTCGCACGGTGAAGGGTTGTAAAAGTCGTCCCTCAATATAGATTGTATGGTAATGAGATTAAATATTTTCGTTTTGCTGTCATATTTTGTTGTTTATAGTGCTCTTATATATTTCTTTGTCAGGGTGATAGATGTTTATTCAGAGTGTTCCCACGTAAGTGTGATCCTAGTTTTAGTTAAATTTTAAGTATTAGTACAAAAAATACACCTTAGTTAATTTTAATTTAAATTATGCTCTCATAATAATATTTTCTTTATGTAGCCAAAAACTAACATTTTTTACATTTAAAAATTTAAATATTTTTTAGCTTCACACTGTATCTCACACTTCGCAGGGTAGGCAGAGGGAATTTAGGAACCTTGTGTTGAAACACTCTCGCCCCTTTAAGATAAATTCGTTCCTCACATCGCGCCGAATTCTTGAGGCATTGTGTGTTCAGTGGCGGAATTCAACGCCGCATTTTGCCTCGTTCCCAGATCGATGTACTCAAATCAAATGATTAAATCAAATATGTATATAATTTCTCCAATTAAAAACGATATAAAAATATTAAGCAAATGTTACTTCAGTTTTGATCTTATGACAACAAAACTTTTTATAAAAAATAAATTAAAATAAAAATACAATTTCAATGAGCAAAATGTGAAAATAACAAACTCCTACTTTATAATTCAAAATGATCAATACACTGTACAATCAATTGTTCTTCAATTAAATTAATGCAAATATTTTTTATTTATTCATATTAAATGAATTAAAAGCAATAAAATATGATCATCGGACACGCGAGCACTCCATTATAAATAAAGACAAGATTAATTACATATTACAATAACAATAAAAATCGATATATTTATCGATACTATAATATAAATAGTTGGCACATAATAAAATGGGTTTGAATAAATTAATTCGATTGTCTGAGTGTTTTACAATTTTTTTGTCTATTTATATGAGCACAGGTAATAAATCAATGTGGTTTTTTGTAATATTGATATTCGGGGGTTTGTAACGTAAATCGGACCAAGAGTAGAGAACTAGTGATATGTTTCTTTGTTTTAGATTTTTCTTTATTTAGAGATACTACATGGTATAACACTTACATCTAAAATGTCAAATAATGTCCCTATGTCCCTATGTTTAGAGATAATAATATAGAGATCTCTGTCTTAATTTTCCACTTATTTGAAGATAAAAATTATAGAAGTAAAAAAAATTGAACACACATCCGACTTCTTTGTTGAAACTCATTTGAAATTAATAAGCCATGGACAGAAAAAAGAAAGCTGGATATCTAAAGAAAACTATTGAATAAGTTTTACTTAACTCATGTAGTAGCATTCTAAATTTTACTAAAATAAATATTATTTTATATTACCTCATTAAAAAGGACTACTATATTATACATATTCATATAAAAAAATATCATTTTCTTTATTAAAATGCGACAGAGACATTCTTGTTTTCGCAATATTAAACATGAGCGTTAATACTAAAAAAGGTCTCAAATGGAAGGGAAATAAATTGTTCCCAGCAAGACATTTTAATTCAAGTTAATCGTTCGTGTCTAACCTCTGAAATATATCTGCTGTAGCGTCTTTCTTATTTACGAATGATTACCGTTTTGGTAAACATGTGTTTTTTTTCTTTTGTCTATTTGTTTTGGAATTAAGTTATATTTTAAAGGTTCGAAAAATTCGAAACAATTTGGGTTCAAAAATAGAGGAATGGTATGGAATATATATGTGTAGAGAGAATTTAGTGAGAGTTTTCTTTTTTCATATCAATAATTTTCTAATTGCGTAATTTTTCTAGTTAGTAGAGGAAGTTTTACTGCTTAAAATATTGTACAATCTTAATATAAGTGTATTAATTTAAAAAGCCAACCCCGAAATATATGCTGAACAGCTGTGATCCTTACAAATTCTATATGATAAGTTACCATTTTTTTTTAAATAAAAATCAAACTTAAAACGCTTATTACTACAAACACAACAAAATCTAACATTAAAAATAATTCAACAGCAAGGCACTCAGTAATAATAAAACATTATGCCAGTCAGTACAAGTAAAAAATAAAAAAGTAGTATCCACATACATACATCCGCACAGCATTTGCATACATTAAGAGACAAAGGGCGAAACGTCATAATTTTGATATTTAATTTTTTACAGTTACAAGTACCGGTTTTTGTCTATTGTCACGTGTATAAAATATTTAAATTGAAAACAAAATCGTCGGGTCGAAACAATAAGCGCACCTTTTTGTGCGGACATGTTCGCCTTGGTGATGTTTTGTCGTACGTTTTGAGAATAGACCCCTGTATGAGCGAAATTATGGTTTACTTTGGAGTAATTTGATGGAATAAAGTGGAAATTAGTTATAACAGCATGAAAATTATGATTTGGAGTGTTGAGTTTTTTTTTGTATTCATATTTTAAATAAATAAATCAAATAAATCTGCTTCACGCTGTATCCCGCTCACAGCAGGGTAGGCAGAGGGAACCTAGGGTTTAAGACACTCCGTTCTCCACTTTATGCCGAATTCTGGAGGCATTGAGTGTTGAGTGGCAGAACTCAACGCCGTGCTTTCCTTTGCCACGACTGGCCTGATATTTTAGTTTTTATTTTGTCGTCGTTGGGCAGTGAAAGTGTCTTAGTACAAACGCATGACTGATGACTTATAGTTTAATTGTATCAATTATTAACAAATATTAAGCATATTTTTTATAAATTTTAATTTTGGATATCTAGTATAATATTCATATTTATGTACCACGCGAAATATAGAAAAATTACAGAAAGAATTCACTTCTCCTCCTTTCTCGTTATTTACTTCACAACAATATAAACTTTTTTTTATTTTACCTACTTAAAAAAATGTATAACCGTTACAACAACATAAATTAAAACCGATCACCAAATATGCAAATGTAAAGGTGTCGAAGATTAGTATCTTTTTGTCATTCGCACATTCGCTACAGCGTTCTGTTTGTACGCGATTCGGCACGGACCGGTGTTGTATCTTATTAATATGCGTGTTTATGTTTTGATTACTATTCAAGGATCGAGGTTCGAGGATGGCGCTGATGACACAGTGGTTCAAATTTAGTGTTTGAATTTTAAAATAACTTTTTTACTTCACCCGCACGGCGTTAAGTTCCGCCACTCACGCAATTGCTTCAGAATTCGGCGAAAAATGGGGAACGGAATGTCTTTACACTGTGTTCCCTCTGTCTACCCTGCTGTGTGTGGGATACCTTTAATGCTCTATCAAATTCAAAATATTCTTTATTGGAATAAACTTGTCTTAACACTAGATTTCTCCTGCTTACACTACCTAATAAACCGTGAAGATTAATAAAACTCACTTCTCCACTCTCTGTGACTGAATTGGGAAGGAAAACGTAAAACGGGAAATGTGTAGTGAATGACGGAACTCAACACCGCGCTTCTTGTGACCATTGCACGGCGCAGGGTATTGCGGTAACCCAGCGAGGAAAAAGAAATAATTCAAAAATAATTAAAACTGAACCTACAACACACATACAATTCAAAAATCGTTTCTGTTTAGATTCTTTTGAGCTAAAAAAAATCAATTGATATATCATTCATTAATTTTTTCTATCTAAAGTGATACACATTTTATCATTTGAATTTTGAAATTAGAGAACTTTGAAGTTGTTTCTTTTCTATACTAGCCTGACATGACGAATCTTATATTTTGTTATTGTATGTTGAAGTACATATATGTGGTAATTAAATATTATATACATACATAAGGTATGATCTTTAATTTGCAACTATCGTATATAGCACTTAAAGAGTTAAACAGTTCCCATTAGAATTTCGAGATATATTCTCAAAATCGCATATTCTTCCCAAGTAATCTATATGCCAAGTGCCAATGTTCTACGCCGCGAAATTTCGTCTGTGTATTGTCTGTCAATCACTGAGTAACAGAAGAGTTTTATATATTTAGATACATATAAATCAATAGCGAAATCTAATACAATACTGATAACGCTGACAAATAACAATATAAAAAACACATTACAATTCCAAATAAAATACAAACGATAAACAAAAAAAATAAACAAGAAAAAAACGCAACCGTATTATCCATAAACATGTCTTTAAAAAGCTACCTGAACGAAAGCATGTGCTGAAAAATCAATACCGAGCGTGTCGCGGACGCGTGATCCCAACGAAAAACTACTAGGACCCCCCTCCCCCCCACGCCGCCGCGGATTTTTCTTCACCCCAACCCCCTAACTCGGGGGACCGAGGGAATGACGCAAAAAGATGCCGGATTTTTTCCTATAGCTCGTGTGTTTTTGTTGACTGTACGGCTCTACATCGAAAAACGACTCTACATTTACAAAAATAGAGTTCAAACGTGAAAATATTGCATTGTGACATATAAACAATTGTTTCTAATATAACTAAGTACGATTTTCTACTTAGTTTAATAGGCGATAGAGGCGGTTATTGTGTGTGTTTAAGCTTGGTTAGGGAAGGTTCGCTCGAATGCCTAATGACTTCTTATGATTTGATGTCATGTAACGTGTAGGTTTCGTCTTTATTTGACTTGAGTTCAACGAATTGTGTATTCGGAACAGGAATCGGGAATTGGTAGAGTTTCGCAAAACGTACACGTTCTACGTTGCATTGAAATTATTTCTTGCTCTAACTTTTCCATGTAATGTAATGTGATGAAATTAAGCTGTATGTAGAGTTCCAAATGTTTCCGTCTTTATATGTTAGACTTTTTCTTAATTATTTTTTTCTTAGTTAACGTAGTAGGTAGAGTGTACACAGTATAATATCATTTCATTCAACAATATTGTCAGACAATAGAGTCGTATTACAACATAATAAAATAATTTCGAAAATGTCATGATTAAAATAGAAAATAATAATATTTTTTCCTATGAACAAATTGTATGAAATATATTTATTTCTAAAACTACAAATCATCAGATTTTAATGTTCCATATTTTTTGATTGATTTGCATAAAATATTATTAGTTACTAAGAAAACGCTGATTAAAAATATATTTTATACTATTCTTTACGTACATGAAAGCATTTGCTTAGATAAAAAATGGTCTGCTAGATTTCAACATATTACTTCAATACTCAACTCATACTTGACCATATTTATAATATAAACTTCATATTCATAATATTACTAAGAAATAAAACATTCTATTAAACATTATATTATTGCCATGAACAGAATGATTATCAATTAAAAAAATCATCAGCTTCACGCTGTAAGAAGCGGGAACCTAGTGTTAAGACACTCCGTTCCCCACTTTCCGCCGAGTTCTGCAGGCATAGCGTGTTGAGTGGCGGAACTCAACGCCGCGCTTTATTTATACTCTATTTCTTCGCTCTGGTGTCGAGGCAAAGCACGGCGTTGAGTTCGGCCACTCAACACGCAATGCCTCCGGAATTTGACGGAAAGTGGGGAACGGAGTGCGGGATACAGCGTAAAGCTGATAAAAAAAATATCTAACATTTTAAACCCATGACCCATGTAAAATTAGCACATCTTAGGCTTATCGTTAGTTTCTGTTTCCACAAAGTGCATGAGAAATGTGACCATAAAATCAAATTTATTGTAAACTGTGGAAATTTAACAGTTACTTATACTGATTTATTATAGTCATAATTCCGTACAGCGATAATAGTTTATCTTGTTATCAAAATCTTGAAAGCCACACGCAGTTATACGGTACGGTAGGCTAGATGCCCTCAGATGCACTATAAGCCTGCAATATAATATTTGCATGTATAATTAAGAAAATGGAAACCGTCGTGGCGTAGCGGCACAGCGGCTGATTCTTAACATGGCGGTTGTGGGTTCGATTCCTATTTAAGATATGAATTATTTCCTTTTTTTGCTCAAGTTTGGTTCATTTAACAAGACAAAACGCTGTATTAAGTTTTGCTACTCAACATACAATGTCTTGAAAAGTAGGAGAAAGGTGGGGTGCACTATGTCTAACATTAGGTTTTCTTTGCCTAATCTGTTATATATAGGACACAGTGTGAAGCTAAAAAATAGTAAAATACTAATTAAGTAAACAAACTGTACGTGAACTGTTATTTTAACGATCACTCTTGACATTATTCACGGGTTGTATTCCCGGTTCGGGCAATTACATATTTGAACTCACCACAGGTTAATTGCATAGAAATTGTATAAAGAAGTTTAAATTTACGATGGAAATGAAATATAAACCATAATATAAATATTTTAATGATTTTATATACATTTCATTTAAATTCTATATTTTTTAAGGTTCCGTACCTAAAGGATAAATATTAGTTATATTAGTAAGACTCCGATGTCTGTATGTCCGCCTGTCACCAGATTGTATCTCATGAACCATAATAGTTGGACAGTTGAAGTTTCCACAGATTATGTACTTATATTATCGCTGCAACGAATACAATAAATAAAAATTTTATACAATAAATATCTAAGGATGCTTTGTACGGAACCCTTCGTGCGTTAGTCCAACATGTACGTAGCCAGCGTTTTTTACTTTAAACGATAATTCTAGATACATATGCACATATATTGTAATTAATTAATTAGTTTTAGATTTTACAATCAAGAAAGGGTTCTTTATTTAAAAAAAAAAAACTCATTGAATGCTTTATAATAAAAAAAAAGTTCTACATTTAACACGTTACACCAAACAAGACCGTCACAGCCGACCCCACACTATAATTACTACACTACACACTCAGAAAATGGTGTTCAAAACATAAAAAAAGTCATAAAACTAAAATTATACGCATTTACTATGGGCAGATAGAATAATGAAATAAATTACATTAGGCGCGATAGAAATCTATTCACGCTAACGACTCTGGTGAGAGATAGCCGATCTAAATAACTATTGGTCATCGAGTGCATTGGTCTATATATATACTTATGTACATATATTTACATTTCATTATTCTTTTTTTTTTGTATGTTTTGCTTAGGTATAATATATTAATTATTTTATAGCGTAGTTATCTTCACGCTGTATCTCGCACGTAGCAGAGTAGGCAGAGGTATGGGAACCTAGTATTAAGGCACGCCGTTCCCATTAAGAGACTTTTGTCCCCTACTTTCCACTACGATTTACGCTTTTAACCGTATACTAGTGGAGATGGAACCTAGATGGAGCGTTAGAACACTCCGTTTCCCACGCACCACATAAATTCGAGATATTGTTTGTTAGGTAGCGTAAGGTTCCCTCTGCCTGTTATGTTTAAGATACAGCGTGAAGCATCCAACAAAAAAAAAATATTCAAAGAATTTATTACGCACGTAGTAGGTAATTTCAAACGTAAATTAATTCCACTATGAATTATTTCATGAAATATTTCAATTAACAGGCAAATCTAAAATAACATATACAAAGTTAAATATATATAAATACCTATATGTTTAAAATGATTTATATTTTATATATATACTTATGTACTTCTATCCTTGTAAGTACTTCTAAATTCTTCATTATACTAACCGTTAAATCCCTAACAAACTACATACTCAGTACTATATACCTATAATAAAAGAATCACTGCACTTTCAAAAACACTTTTGTACGAACTCATGCGCAACTCACGATTGTTGTTAAAAAAACGTTAAAAAAAATGCATTCTAAGGGGTGGAGTTTATTTTAATGTTCAACAAAGAAAGAGATGCAATATAGCGAAATATAAAAAAGGGTAAGAAAGGGACGGAATTCGTTTAAAATAAAGCTACTCATCGACTGATGTGGAGCGATAAAAAGCTATATTTAGATATATAAATTATTTCTGAGGTTTTTAACGTTAATTACTAAGGGCTGTCTGTTTACAATGATTGTGTGTGATAAAAACGCGGCGTTAAGTTACGTTGCTTAAGATGTATTGTCTATCTAGCACTGATGCACTATCTTCCTACGTTTTTTCTGAGAAACTGAGAAAATAGTATTAAGCAATAGAAATTTGCAAGACTTTCAACTGTTTTACCTAATTCTAATAGTAGAACTGATGTTTTATTTTTTCCCACTTTACTAGTGTGGCTTAAGATTGACGAAGTTTTCGTGTCTACTACTACCCAAATAATTATTTTTTATTTTAATACTATAACAGTACAGACACGTGGTCCATATCCCTTTTATTTTATTATTATATCTATTTTCATGTGTTATATAAACGAGTTTTTTTTATTTTACATAATAATATACATATTATGCAATATAAATACATTTTAATCCTACAAATATTATAGAAATACATCAAAACCAATACACTAAATAATTTCTTAAGTTCATTGAATTAATTTTTTAGAACTTTAAGTAGAATTAAAGATACTAGTACGTATATTTAACATTTTTAATGTGTATTATTTTCTTTTTTGGAAACCATCCAAGAGGTGCGGGTTTGAATTCCGCTGTTTCCAATTTTTATACGCTTACTAAAAAACGAGTACCTATTAAACGTAATTTATCTACAAATAATAGTCGATAAGTAGTAAAAATAAACACCATTTGTGCAATTACATAATTTACAGACCGTCAGTTCGTACTTCCTATTTACGCCGCAATTAAAACGCCAATAATTATGACCGGAAATCCACTTCAATATACATTTTGTTTTTTATTTAGCATCGCTTTACAACATGTCACTGGGAAATGTTATGACATTTATTAAATATTAACTTTTACCTCAGGCTTTGCTTCCTTGGTCAAAGGGCATTAACTAAAAGTGAAACGGAAAGGGGAAAGAGTGTTTTAATATTAGGTTCCCTCTGCCTTCCCCAATATATGTCGTATACAGCGTGTAGCTATAAAAAAAAGCATATACCTACATATATTTCTAAACGTATACGCAAAGTTAAAACATCTCATTGTATAAACATTGATATTAATAACTTCTAACTAGTTTCAGTTCTATTACTTTCACACCATTAAATTCTAATTTGTTGTCGAAACGAATGCACTTTATATACAATCTTATAGGACTTAACGAAAAGCATACATCTTTATAAGTCGTAGAAATGAATATAAATGCGTGGAAGCGTACCGAACAAGACGCGAGGAACCAATTTGGATGGAAAATGAGACAGTTTACTTTAGAAGTCACGTAACGGCCGCTTTGGGCGCGAATTCGACGATTTTACCTATAAATATTCTAATATAGCTTGCGTGTATTTTCCGAAAAAACGTTACTTGTAGCGCCATCTTGTGGTGAGGAGTTAGGTTAGATGCATTCTTATTAGATTTTTATTTTTCTTTTATTTCATAATATAAAGTAAAGCGTATTTAAATGCAATATTTACTGTAGTGATTTTATCAAATATATAATTGAAAACAATTAATAAAATCAAAAATAAATTTCGCTTAAATTTCAGCTAGCGTCATCTAGTGTCAGGTAGAAATACTAAAGTACTGCTTTACCGACGTTCTTGACATACATCCACCCCTCTCGCTATATGCATGTGTGCATGATGAGAAGTGGCGCTCAAAATTCAAAAGAACCTACATTGAGGTAAATAATTAAAAACATTTTAAAGATGTTTAAATTGTGATATTTCATAACTATAATATTGTATGTACGCTATAATTTATCCGCTGCTTCATATTTTATTCATATTTAATTAATTTTGAATAAATTAAAAGTACATAGTTATGTATTAAAAAAATAATACTATAAAAACTAGTTTTGTATCATATGAAATGTTAAAAAAAAATGATTGACTGTAATGATTACTTAATTATCATTAATTAACTTTAAAGCTTTTAAATTGTAACAATGTTAACCAAGAGACGGTTTTTTATCAAGTAAAGTAAAGAACTTTTCTGGTATAAATTATTTATCACTTATGCATTTAAAGAATAAAGAATCTCAGATAAGTCGTTACTTATTCATTTCTTAGTCTATAGAATACTTTAACTACTTACGTAAAAGTAAAAAACAAAACAATATTTAAAAACGCTAAATACAAAAATAAATGACAAAATACTAATATCATTTATACCTGCATATAGCCTTTAAAGCAAAAATTATTATAATTTAATAAATGTACATAAATTATTGAAAAAATGTATTGAAAAAAATATTATATTTATCATATTCATAAAATACATAATCCTACCTATAATACATATACGTAATATAATAAGCGGCAAAAAAAATATATACTTAAAAAATAATGACTTCATATTTTTATCCAATTATAGTGTTTAGTACATCGTAGACTATTTTTATTTTTAGCTATTTATATAATAAAAATAATTCTACCATGGAACACTAATCACAGCTACCTGCTAATAAAAATGGAGTTTAAATTACATTTCTTTTTGGCTAGACCGAAAAAAAACATGATTTAAATATAATTAACATGTTAGATATAATTACGTATTTCTTATGTTCATTCGTTAACTTTAATCGTTAATTAGCAATAAAATGTTATAATCCCTCGAGTGGGGATCGAACCCACAACCAGTCAGTTTACAGTCACACCCTGGCTGAGGCTGGCCTCAATTATTGTTTTATATAAGAATATAAAATAAAGATTTTTTTGTAACATATAGGAAATATTATATGAGAACCATTTCAAAAAGAATTTAAATTGCTTTATAGTCAATGCATATTACAGGAATCTTGATTACCATAAGTATTTATAAAAGTATTTGCAATATAAATAAATGAGCAATTTAAATAAATTAAAATATATATAGATTCAATACAAAAATAGTAAATATAATGAAAAATTACAATATTATTAATACTTTATAGTTATTTACATTTATTGATAATAGTTCATAATGTTTATTTTTTCTTATTATTGGTTTTATTACGTTATTAAATGCTACCAATAAAAAATAATTTTATTTATATTCCATATACAGACACCGATCCGCTACAATTTTACGGTAAGTATAGATTATCCTTAAGATGACATATTATATTTTTTAGCAAGTTTTGAACTTATAAAATTTATTTCATTTCATTAAAATTCCAATATGAAATATATTAAAATAACAGATGCTATATCTGTTATTTTAATATATTTAATATTGGAATTTTATTATATTTTATTTATCTATTAACAAAATATAATATAATTTATATTTAGATATATTGATTTAAATGTGCCGCACATTTTCAAAATTTATAATCAGTTTAACTTCTACGCAGAAAGCAAGACAGGGAGAATCTAGTTTTAAGACACTCCGCTACCCACTTTCCTAATTTTCGAAACATAACGGGTTGAGTGGCGAAACTCAACGCCGCGCTTTCCCATATTACTATAGAATAACTTCACTGATATCCTATGCTATACTTACTAACTTACTATATTAAGCATATTCAGTTCTAATATTGAATGCCGTCGGATAATTCTAAGCGAACAAACGCCTTTTATAAGGCTATTCTATACAAGTACTTAGAAATTAGGCCTATAATTAAACCTTCTAAGGCTTTATTACCTCTATAATGTGTGATATTATATTTTTTTATTCTTTTACAATCGTGTAGACGACATTCATAATTTAGTGATATTTATACTTACACACTAATGTGTTTTTGTTCCTATTTTTCAATAATTTTCATTTGCCCACTCTGTTAGTCAAAATGTGGCGTTGAGTTACGTCACTCAACAGGCAATATCAAAAGAACATTGGGAGATGCGTTGGGTCTAGGGTAAGGTTACTTTGTTTCCACTGCGCTATATTCCGCATATTGCTGAGTACTGCAATATGCGGAATATAGAGTAAGGAAAAAAAGCATATAAGTACATTTAATAAGCATATGCTTATATCAATATATTATATCAATATATAATAACATTCAAATGGAATAAGTATATACTTATTCTATTATTACGATCTAAGAGAATAATAATAATTAACCGTATTTCTTTATAATATTATGTAATTAATTCATATATCAATATAATATATTGATTATTATAATAAAAACCTGTAATTGTTAACCGTTAATAAGGCCGTAGTGGCGTATTACCACAAACATGTGACTATAAACGCGACGGTTGTGAGTTTGAATGCCACTTGGGAAATGAAATATTTAGTATTAACGAGTTAAAATCAGCGATTCGACGACGACTTGTGTTTGGAAAATGGAGAACGGAGTGTCTTAACAATATAGTGTTATATTTTTAAGACACTCCGTTCTACATTTTCCATATTATGTATTGTTATTATATTATTTATAACACAGTGTGTATATAACGGAGTGCCTAGATTCCCTCTGTCTACATTTACATACGTAACTTAAAAAAAGCTTATAAGAAACTAAAATAGCTAACATTTATTTGCTTTTAGCCGCACCGGCTTCGTCTTCATAACTAAAAATTATTTATAAAACACGACATATTTTCTTCATTGACACGATAGAAAGGTGTATGTAATAGAGTCTATAACTTTTCCTGATGAATGGACTTACAAAGAATTTTTCAATTTCAATTAGCAATTTCCAATATTGGCATGTTTAAGAAAACAAATTCTTTAGTTTTTAATATAGATTCATATATTTTTTTTTTAACATGACTACATATATTTCTGTTTTTATTTTAAATATCAATTACCATTACTCTTTTTAAAGATATTTTATTTAAAAAAGAAAAGGAATTTAAATAATAACGTTAAAGAAAATTACTTATATAAAATAAGCTTATTACGAGATTACACCATTGTTAATATTTCAAATTACGTTGAAGTAGAATAATAAATTAATAAAAAAAGTAATTAATTAAAGTGTAGTTTTTAGAAATAAAACCTAGAAATGTCTTATAAATTATCTTTAATATCAGTTCAACTATATATATCAAGGATTCAATTATGTCTATGACAATGCGTGTTCAGTGTCGGAACTCAACGCTGTTTATAATCAATGAAAATGCAAATAATTTAATTCCTCAAGTGAGATTTGAATAGTCGTCATTTTAAAAAACGTGCATACATTGTAAGTCATCACAATATAAAAAAAAATACTACTAATTTAATGTTTAACAAAATGACAACGATTTTATAATATATAATATTATGTTAAATATTTTTTTAGTAGATAGTAAATACAAAATATCATTTTAAAAATATAGAAAAATATATATATAAGATACTTACAAGTTGGTGGTTAGGTATAGGTATTAATCCAATATAACACAGTATTATGAACATAATGATAACAACCCGAGCAACGACACCATCTTGCAGCAGTGGTACAATGTTTGATGGTTCATGAGTGTGGATTTGATTTCCGTTCAAGAACGGAACGTGAACGGAGGGTCTACCATTTGGTTCTCTTTGCCTATCCTACATTCATAAAGTAAAAAGATATAATTTAAATATTAATAAGCGAATTATAATTTTATATAATTCACTATCTTATAAATCTATCTCTAAATTGAATAAAGAAAAATGAAATGGAAAAAGTTAATAAAAAATCACTACTAAATCTTTTCTTTATTCTTCTTTGCGCGGAATTATAGAAAATGAAACACGAATAATTAAAATGACTAGGTACTTATTTTCTCGTAACAATAAAAGTTATCTTTTAAAACATTAATAATACCTTTACTTTTTTAGGTTCACTCAGTGTCCCACATATAACAGGGCAGTCAGTGGGTGATGCTAAAACTCTGCGTTCTAACACAACACCGCGTTTTCCTCCAAATGAAATTTGAACCCACAACCGTCGCGCTTACCGTGAGCACTCACGGTAAGCGCGATGTACCTATATAATATTAATTATTTAACAAAGTATAAGTGATCATAAGTTAAATTTACAATTAAACCAACTGTACATCTCATTAAGAAATACCAAACAACGTATCATTAATTAACAATATTTATATTTGACATCGACATTTTGATTTCTGAGAAATATTCAATTCAATTACCTATAGTACGATCGACGAGTAGTGGCCACTCTGAAGTTAGCTGTACATAGCTGCGCAGATTTGATTTTAGAATATTTTCTTACTCTTGATTATTTTCTTTTTAAACGGCGGTAAACAATGCACAAAAGTTGAGATACTCAAGCTTCAGAGTAGACACAACGCGTCGATCGTACTATAATACAATTACGTGTAAATATGACAACTTGTTTACCTCTCTATTAACATAAAAATTTATAGCATACATTAAAATAAGATATGCATAATTATTTTTTTCTTATGACATATTTAAAACAGTTGTGTTTCATAAAAAAAATGTCACTTCGTGGCGCTGAGTTCCGTGAGCATTAGGTTCTGTCTGTCCATCTATTATAAAGTGAAAGATATTTTTCCTAAAATGAGAAATAATATAATAAATATAAACATAGAATATATACTTAGATATACATAAATATAATAAATATAAACTTCGTTGAGGCCTCCGTCACGTAGCAGCAAAGAGTCTGATTGTAAACGCGGTGGTAGTTGATTCGATTTTTAAATAGAGAGTTGAACTATTTTCATTTCCCAGCCCTGGAAACAAGATAAAACGAAGCGGTGAGGTCCGTCACTCAATACTTAATATTTCGAAAAGTGAGCGGTGATCGAGGAACGGAGTGCCTAGACACTTGGCTTCCTCTACCTACCCTGTTATATGCGTGAACCAAAAACATATCAAACAGTTGTATAATAATTAAAAGAGCAAGATTTGAATTATCGCTTTCATTCCATACATACGCCAAAATATTAAATACTGTTTTCGTATCGAAATATAAAGAAAAGCGCAGTTTTAATCATTTAGACTGAATGATGTTTAATGGAATTCAAAGATCTATTTAAATTTATCATTTGATGTTAAACTTTTTTTTTATTTAAATCTTGACCTAGTTACTTCAAAATATATTTATATAAATAACTGAAAATGTACACGTAAAGTTAAAGAGTTAATTTGTATGTGTCTATATACTACTTAACCCAATAATACCTACAGAAAAAAATAAATAAAAAGGGATTGTGTCATGCAGACGAACCAGACAGAAAGACAAACACGACGAATCAATAATGATGGAAACACGGTTACGGAACCCTAAAAAAGGAAAAAATACAGCGCCATTTTTTATTTCTACCTTTCATGGAGTTTATTTAACTAATTTATTTGGATCTAGGCTATATTCTATCTTTTACCTTGTGGCTTCGAACCCATGATCGTTTGATGACTAGTAAGAGTTGATTTTACATATGACATATTTTAAATGCAGGAGGTAACTGTAAGCTTAGCTACAGAGGGTACCGAACCTCTGGGTTTAAAATGGATTATCAAATACAACAATATATCGTCAATTTGAACTACTACTAGCTCGAATTGAGAAAAACAAATATTAAGCCTAAAAACTAACGTGGTCAACCAAACAAGCTTAAACTTTATAAGATATTGATAGTGATGATACTAATATAGGCAAAAGAAGTGCCTTATTGGGAACGGAGTGTCTTAACCATAGGGTCCCAGGTCCTGCCTACTCTGCTACGTACGGGAAGTTAAAAAAAAATATAGTTACCTTAGCTAGTTAAAGAAATAACATACAAATATAACTTTTTCTCAAATATATATGTATATACATAGAGATATGTATAACATTTTTTTATCTTATTTATTGTTATTCAAAACACACTAATAATAAAAGAATTTATTGTTTTACACTAAATCAGCACCCTCTATACGAAACAAAAGACGGGGTGAATCAGATAGCCGACGATGCATGAAAAATGACTCCATGCTTTTAATTAAAAAAAAAACTATTGACAAAGGTTACTTACAGTATAAAAAATCTCCTCCCTTATACGAATGTATGAAACAATGATATGAATTTGACAAAAATCTCTTTATAATTTTGATTTAAGACTGACACATAAAAGTAAGTCTGTTTTTTTTAATAAAACGACATTTTTTTTTGTCATCCGTTTGTCTGTAATCTTTTTTTGGATCTATATTGAGTTTAACTAGTTCAATTTTTTTTGCTGTAATTGACACTGAAGTTATTATGCATGTGGACCTTTAAAGGTTTTAAGCGCATATAATTTAGTTATTTATATTTTTGTATTTGACGTTTTTAATATCCAAGTATTTAGTGGATAAATATATATCTTATATATACTAATATAATAAAAAAGTTTGTAAAGATGGATGTTTGTACCATTTTCACGCCAAAAACTACTGAACAGGTTTAATTGAAATTTTACAGTAATAGGTATATCAGAATAACACAATTTATGTACAGATTTTGTATAATTTTGTGTAACTTAAAACGTTTTCGGTTCGCAAGTATATTCACTATAGCTTCACGTTTTTTTCCTTCATAGGTTATTGGGTGTTAAGTGCTGGACTTTTATTTGCTACCAAAGTGAGAAGTTATAATAATTCCATTCCTCTAGTGGCAATCGAACTCACTACCGTCGCGCTTACAATCAGATGGCGTCATGGAAAATTAATGTAAATGAAGATAATGTTCTTAGATTTATTTATGTTAAATTTTGAGCTGCTTTTTTGCACATGTTAAGAGACTTCACTTATTTATACCCAACCAAGCTATGTAATTTTATGTATAATCTATACATTTGTATATATATTTGTATAAATATTATCTGAAATGACACCTAGAATCCAAACCTTGCAAGCTAAGTTACGTTGGTTTTATTCTATATATTTTATGAGATAATGAGTTTTATATGACAATGCATTTATGATAAGTAAGACCTGATTCATATTCATATTTTTCTTTATAAATTTTACTAGGACTAAAATATTTAATTTTAAACATGATAATAAACTGTATTTTCAAGGTGTAAATATAAGGTAAAAAGAAAATTAAAAAATTCAATACAAATTTCTTTGTAAAAAGTACATATACACTTACTTCTTTGGAATTTAAAAAATTTATTCCTTATCTCTCCAATTAATTCCTCTAGCTAATAGATAATAAGCGTGACTGTTTGTATGTTGTTTTACGCTTTATTCTCCATAATACAGCAGGGTAGGCAGAGGTAACCTAGAGTTACGACACTCCGTTCCCCAATTTCTGACGTATTATGGAGGCATTGCGTTCGGAGTGGCGGAACTAATCGCCGCGCTTTGCCTCGACACCAGAGCTTAGAAATGGAAATATAAATTTAACAATACAAATAGTTTATTAATTGAATTAACAGAAAAATGCTTCATATATTGATAGATGGGATGTTGGTAAACATATTATTTTAAAGTCATATAAATATTGAATCGTCATATTTTGAATATTTAAAAAAATTAGCTTCACGCTGTATCCCGCACACAGCAGAGTAGGCAGAGGGAACTTAGTGTTAAGACACTCCGTTCCCCACTTTCTGCTGAATTCTGAAGGCATTGCGTGTTGAGTGGCAGAACTCAACGCCGCGCTTAACCTCGACACCAGAGCGAAGAAATGGAAATATAAATTTAAGTAAATATTTCATCTCCTCGAGTGGGGATCGAACCCACAACCAGTCGGTTTTGCAATCACACCTCGTGCCGCTGCGCCACGACCGGCCTCTACCTAAGTATAAGGTATAATAATATTTAAAAAATATTTTTCTACTATAAAAGAAAATATTTTATTTTTCAATTTAATACAAAGGAAGCCATGCGTAAAAGCTAGTATAATATAATAAGGCGAGTGTAAACATAATTTCAAAATGGTTGACATCGCGTGCTGTCGCCAGTGACCTGACAAGTGACCTGACGCCACAATTAACTATACATTTTATAAGAATATTTTACATTAAATGGCTTTGGAAATACGCTTAATGAATATTGAGATGGTTTAATTGTCTGAAATTAGATAAATAGATAGATATGACAAACCAAAATTATTTTGGTATTATTTTTATAATTTTGTTTATATGATGTGTAAGTACTTTCTGAAAATTGTTGAGAAGACTAATTTAAGACTAATAACATATTATTACTAAAAAAACATTGTATTTTTTGCTAGTTCAGTATATTAGCACTAAGTATAATTTAAATTAGAGGTCGTCGTGGCACAGTGAGACAGCGTGTGACTGCGCGACGGTTGTGGGTTTGATGTCCCACCACTCAATATCTCGAAAAATGAGTCGGAAAATAGGGAACGAAGTGTCATAAAACTAAGGTCCAGCTATATGCGGAATACAGCGTGAATTTTTTTTTAATAAATACATTTTTTAACAAAATTTAACATTAATATTAGTACCCGGTACTATTTTTACGTTCTACCCGATACTTGATGGTGGCGTTCACACTTATTCGTTTAGTTTTTTTTCTATTAATTTATATTTCAATGAAATTCAAATACATATATAATACTCATGGAAGATTAAAAACACAAACGAATTGAGAACCTCCTCCTTATACAGAAGTCGATAAAAAAAGGAAAAAAGATGCCTTATGTCTATATTAAAAAAAAAACAACAACAACCTTAGTATAGGTGTTTATATTAGTACTTCTTAATCTATATAAAATATAATGATCAACTATCTTTTATTTCTTCATAAGCAACACAAGACATTAAACATAACTTTTAATAAAAATAAAAATACCTACCATGTTACAGTTCAAGTTAAATATAGGTATGACACAAACAAACTAGGCGCAGCATTCAGAAAACTCCAGGGGGAAATAATATAAATTAACATTTTATTGTAATTACCTGCGACACGACGACTTTCGTGCCCTCAGGTCTCGTGTTACAGATAACTTAGGTAATATATTTTTTTATTTTTTTTATGTCGTTGATAAGCGTTAAAATGTCTAAGGTTTTTTTTCAACCGACTGCGCCGAAGCCTAAAAGATTTATGTTTTTAGCGTGTATGTATAAAATTTGTATGTCCGTTCGTTTGTTCCCCTGTAACTGTAGAACTAGTGAACCGATTTTAATAAATCGTTGTGTCTTTTGACGTTGGTTTTATTGTATACACAAAAAAGAAATATAAGAATACAAATAAAAGAATATGTATAATAGACGACCATATCGCTAAAGTAGCGATTTCTTCCAGACAACCTTAAGGTGTTGTAAATCGCAGAATAAATAAATAGTAAGTAGTGTGTTAACAGTAGTAAATATATAAATACGAAATAAACATACACAAACATAAATACATACATACATATGTACATATATACATGCATACATACAAATATACATACGTACATATATACAGACATATAAATATAATATATGCATATATACGAAGTGTAATAATAATAATAAATTATAATAATTTTAAATTATATTAGATACGCACGGCTAAAAGGTTTAAAGTGTAAGAAGTGTATCTTTAAGCGTTTTTTAAAAGTAGGGTTTTCGAATACCTAATATTCAAGGGTAGGTTGTTCCATAACCGATGTCGTATATTGCAGAATAAGCAAAAGAACATAATTTTAAGAGACTCTTCTCCATAGTTTCCGCCCATTTAAAAAACAATACGTCCATTTAAAAATTTCTGAATCTAAAATATAATTTATCGTTTTTTTATCAGTTTTTGCATCACTGATGTGTTTTATAAATACATGAATTAAAATGCAACTTATTCCTTTAACTTTTAAAATTTGCATTCGACGCGATTTAATTAAGCTGATTAATTAAAAAACAAGTACACCGGAAATGTGCACTGAAAAATAGCTAAAGATAATGATAATGACAGATATTTCATTGTTAACCTTTAAGTACCGACGTGGGGACTGACAGGCCCCGGCAGGTACTTCACTTGTTAGTTTACCCCTTTCCCACCCAAAATAGCAAAGTTGCATGATCTGTGCCTACGTTGACATTGCAACAGTTGGTAGTATTATCATCACGCCCGTATTTGGAGAACAAATACGTTTTGGAATTCCTATGCGGTCTCCCAGGCCTCACGTCAGTATATCGGTTTATAGTAAACTGTTATTTTCACATATATAATGAACTATGGATATACCAGGGACTTGCGATAATAAGCTTAATAGTTGCGAGACAGACTTACAACACGATTTATATTTTGTAAATTCTATCCAAATAGTGAGCGACTGATTGAGAGCCAGCCTGTGCACTGCAGATTCCAGATTAAAGTTTGATAACGTTTGTGAAGATAAACTTTTTTTGGATATTAGTTACTAGTAGTCTCTAAATTTTCATGTTATATATAATGTATATGTGGAAAAACAAACTGATACAGGTATTATTATAAAAAAATCTGCTCGACAGTTTAATATTATTAAAGCGTATATTGGAGTTTTTGAGTTTCGGTTATTAAAGGAAGGAAGAATGAGTTCGGCAGGAGTGCTTGGTTCTGATAAGAATGAAATATGTGAAGATTAAGCTGAAGAAGTCCAGAAACGAAAGACTTGTCGTTCGTGCCAAAAGAATATTGACAGATAGACGCTGTTCGTGCAAAAATGACGTCTGTTTGCAGTATACTAAAAAAGTAAAGTAAGTATGCCCTGACTGTGCTTAGAATTTAAAGAGTAGTGGACTTTATATTTTCTTTTTCAGAACGTTTATGTTTTTTCATTTTTTTTCTCACAGTTATATTATTCGTAAAAAGTGAAAGGAGTTTTTTTTGTGTTTTATTTTTTTAAATTAGACAGTCTGAATTTATTCGAAGTATAAGCCAAATAATTTACTGTACTACTATTTTCAAATATTTAATAAAGTCGATTTTCTTTCTATATTTTTTTTATTTAATTTACTCAAGGACAAACATGTAACCGTTACATTTTTTTAAAAAAATAGATATTATACGGCGGCGGTAAAAAAGATGTTGTTTGATTTTATAAAAGATTGTATCAAATATGATCGTTAGTCTAACATATATTGTAAATAGATTCTAAATGAAGATTACAATATATCGATATTCATTAAACACTAAATTGATCTCGTTATAACTAATATTTTAGATCTACTCTAGTTAAGTATCTACTGTTGATTAAGAATTTTTAATTAAAAAACTAACATTTTATGGTAATATTTTTTGAATTAGTATACATACATCTATGTAAATGTTTAGGCTGTCGTGACGCTTTGGCACAAGCGTGCCACTGCAAGCACGACTGGTGCGGGTTCGATTCCCACTCGCGGTAATGAAATATTTAATACTTCCTTTCCATCATTTTCACGCTCTGGCAACGAAGGAAAGCGCAGCGTTGAGCTCCGCCACTCGACTAGTAATATCTCAAGAATTCAGCGAAAACTACAAAACAGAATACCTTAACACAATCTCCCTGTCTACCCCGCTATGTGCGGGATACAGCGTGATGCTAAACAAAAAAAATATAAAAAGCATGGTAACGCAATGGCCTGACTTTTTAGATTTATTTTAAGGCTACAGCTATAGCTTTAATCCCACTCATGGAAATGACTACAATGTCTAAATAATTTTAATTTCCCCAAGTCTCTCTTACGAAACATTGCAACATAAATTTCTACAAACTGAGTGTTTCCACACTAATTCCTTTATATTATATACCCGAGAATAAGTGAAGCCATAGAAATATGAACAATACGCGCTGTTTAAGCAGTAAAGTATCAATATTTATACATATAGTATCCAATAGATATATATATATATATATAGTATCTTTTTACAATATAACATATGTTCTACTACATTATAGCGGTCTTTGGGGAGCGTGTGCAATTAACTAGAACTGATCGCAATAAAAAACTTCTAACGTCCACATAAAAACGGGGAATAGGTTCAAACGGCGTTTCTAAACTTAGACTGCCTGTCATAGATTAAAATCTAGATGTTAAATAAACATGATTAGTTTTATACGATTTTTTAAAGGTTGCATAGTTGTTTTTTTTTTTGTAAGTTAGGTAGATTAAATATTTTATATTATTATTAGAGATAAAGAATGAATAATAAATATTTTTTATAACTTTTTGAATTTGTATTCAAAAAGTTATAAAAAAATCTTAACAACTAGTTTTCTAATATTCAAATTAACTACTACTAAGAAATTTTAACGTAAGCCTTTTCTTTGGCATAGCTATTTTTTAAGTATAATAAAAATACAAAAAAAAAAACGATATAACTAATTTAAAATCTGACATTTAAACTATACTTAACGTAAATCAATCAATTTAAAGATATAAAACTTTATACCTGGTACCTGCCTCGAGTTAACAAAATAATATATATATTTCGTTAACTTTATAACATTTGCCACTTCTGTCTCTATTTTCTAATGTATGACCTAAACTAACTTAGTATAACGCTATACCTAGTAAATAACTGATATTAACATATGTGTAATAGGAAGCAGATGTTTGATTTTCCTATACAATAATGGTCATTCTCACCCTAAAGGTTTTTATTTTATTTATTTTTTTAGTTTTGTTTATATTTGCTAAGCTACGACAGGTGGTAGGCAATAGGCTTAGATATTAATAGGTTATAATAATAGATAGGCGCGCTTTTATTAATATTAGAAACTGTTAAGGAATAATGAAAATGAAAAATATATTTATAAATAATGAGAAATATTCATCATCGTAACGCTTTGGGACGATTACTCACAGAACACGCAATGGTAGCGGGTTCGATCCTCACTCGGCGATTTTTTTTAGCTTAATTATGTTACCTACATGCGGGATACAGATCCATATCTGTAATCGCATGACATGACATTCCCTTTATCTACATGCTGCAGATGTCAGATATGTATGTCGATAAAGGGAATCTAGTGTCAAGATTCTCCTTTCTCGGCCTGTGAATTTATAAGCAAAATATAAACTACAGTAGCAATAGTAGATACATATATTTCGTTACAGTCACGGCAGCTGTCCTACACAACTTAGTTCAAGGTTCTATTCTAATATGCAATACGTCGATGAATGAATTACATCACAATTCGTGGCCAATATATAACACCTGGTGACTTTATTAAATTAATTCTAAAATAATGGAAAAATATGACTTTTAGTAGTGTTCGTTATGTAACCTACCAATTTCTTATATATATAAAGTACTAAGCAATAAATATTCTAAAATAAAGCTAATGTAAAAAACGCCGCAAAAAAAGTACTTCATACACAAACAAACTTACCAGGAATTTAAGTTAATTTGTTCACGATATACCAGCGAAGTTTGTTTAAAAGATCTTCATGTCATCTATTATTATTAATTTCTGGAATATACTTCGAAGGCGGTACTAGTCATGTTAAATTTAGTTAGCAAGAGAGTTCGGAAAGTGGAAGTGAATTTTGATGAGCATTTCTAAAAGGGAACCTTACACCTATACTTGGGTCGGAAGTCTCAGGAACTAGTGAGCTCCTCACCCTGTAAAATTTGGGTGATGGGCCCGTCACCTACACAATAAATCCAAGGAATACTACGTAGTTTGTTCTAATTCTCATATTATATTAATATAGTACTTACTTGCCTGCTTTCTGTGCTTATATTTATAGTATCAACTAACAGAATAGTCTTGTGCTCACATTAATGGGAAAAAAACATAGGAAATTATATTTTTCTTATCTCACGATATGCTTCACTATTTTATATTATTAGATAATATATTTAGCAAAGATTATAATTATAATTTTATAAATCAAACGCTACACCACTCTTTCAAATAAATTATAATATAAATTAAAAAATACAACATTTCTTAAGCAAGTTCCGCTACCGTCATTTTTACAGTTACAACAATAAAAAAAAAATAACATTCATATCTTGAATTCAAAAGACAAAATCGCAATGCAGTGGGAACGGCAATGACAATATTTTTTGAAATAAAAAAATCATTGTCTATGATTTTAATTTCGTTGCATTTGCATGCGTTACCAGTTTGGAATAATTTATAATGAAATTTATGAATAAATTAAACTGGGTACAATGTCTTCGAGATGCTGAGAAGCTGGGGACCACGCTGTAATTAAAATGCGTCAAATAGGGTTGATACTTAACAGATTTTTAAAGTTTATTACTTTAGGACTAAACCATATAGATTTCATTGAAATAATAAATGTTTTTTAACCTAACGCTTATATATACTTAATTCGATATGCTTTTCAAATTATTTGTCAGTATTATTTTCTTCCTTTTTACCTCATTTTTATATTTTAACCTTATATAGATATATCCAACATGGATTTTACTATAATCGATATAATAATTCTAATTATTATAAAATAATTTTATTTAATATTTTTCAACCTTTTAAATTGTTACTTGTCAATCCCATGCAAGCCCATGTTAGTGCTAAAAAAATTAACAAAGAAAATATATAAATTTTGTTACTACTTATTTAAGTTACAAATTAAAAGTTTTTAGTTACTTTCAAGAATAATTATAATATTTTATTATAGTGCGAACCCTAATCCAAATATGCAAAGAAACACTTCACTGTTTTACATCTCACTTTGCCCTTTCTAACGATAATGAAAACCTGTTCTTTCTAACAATCACCAGTTTTTTTTTGTTTTAGCCACCTTTTGAAGGGTCGCCAAATTGTGTCAACCGTGCATTGTAATAATTTAGTATGGAGAATGCAACCCTAACTGATGCATTCTTATTGTTTTTAAACCAAGGTGCAATATGCAGATGAGATGTATAGAAAATAATTTTATTTTGTGGGAATCCCATTCGGACGTTAGAAGCTATTGTATTATAGTTTTTTTTTTGTTTTTTTTTTTTAAACATATTTTTGTTTAGTACCGGTTATAGTTTCTACTGTTGGGTACGTAGTTAAGCAGATGCAAATTTTTGTGGCTTATTATGTGTGTTAAAATTGCACTGATATGTTTGAAGTAATATTATTTTTATTTGAGGATAACTATTGTAATTAAATAGATTATGTTTGGCGTTAAGTACTAGAAAAGGGATTTACACAATTCCTATATATAAATTTCTTAAGTAGTCTTCTAGTTCCTATGTATTGTTTTTATGGAAAAGGACAAGACAAACGAGCGTTCGGGTCACCTCCGGGTAAGTGACAACCGCCGCCCACGGCCCCGTGCAACAAAAGAGGAGCTAGAGGAGCTTTAAGGTGGAGATAGGCGCGCTTTTTGAAGGTATCCATGTCATATCGACCTGGAAACACTGCCGTGGATAGGTCATTCCACAGTTCCGTGGCGCGTGGAAGGAAGTTCCTACGGATCCGCACAGTAGTGGTTTGCCACGTATCCAGGTGGTGTGGAGATATTTTAGCTTATTTATTTTTTTTTATTTTAGCTTCATGCTGTATTTTGCACATAGCAGAGTAGGCAGAGGGAACCTGGAGACATCATGTTAAGACACTCCGTTCCCATTAAGACAAATCATTACGACGGCCTCTATATAAGATGTTGTAATTAATATTATGTTCAAGCAAAGCTGGACTTGAGACGTTGTATGTTTTATTCTAAATTACAAATTTGAACATATTAATCTACCTTTAACAAAATACATGTCGATAAATCAAAGTGTTTTCTAATGACGCAGATAAGATATTTATTTTCTTATACCTTTTCACTTTCCGCATATCAGATTTGGTAGAGAGAATCTATATTCATGATACTCTATTTTATAAATTATTTTTGAATTTAAGACATTGCGTATTGATTGGCGTAATTCAACGCCGCGTTGGTCTTACCAAATATATTTATCACCACTTCAAAATTTTACATAAATTCCTGGCAAACTAAACTAAACGTAACTTGCAAAACCATCAAAATAACACATCATGCATAAAATTTTAATTGTAAGAGTTTGTAAATAGCTTCAAAAAATTTTTCCCCAATTTTTAAATCCCTTATATTTGACTTTGCTATATAAATATATATAAAAAGTATATGTAGATGCGTTAACAAACTCAATAATACCTACGCTTTAGGGGGAGTGCATCTGATTTTAGAGGAAAAAAGTTTACCCGGAGGGCTCACAACAAGGGTACAGTCAAGAGAAGAATTTTTAGCCGGCATATAATATTTTTTTTTATCTTATCCCATAATCTAATCTAACCTAATCAAACTCTCATCAAACTACCTTTGAAGTGTATCTTTTCTAATAAAAAAGGAATCCTCGAAATCGGTTTAGGTGGCGTGATATTGAGTTATTCGTCCATTTGTTGCGCGCATACTTAAAGTAAATTTGAGACTTATGTGATTTTCTTATGGATAAACTTGTCTGAAATGGACCAAATTAAAACGGGACCACGAGAATCGCTTTGGAATAAAAAAAGAATCATCAACATCGGTTCACCTAGTCAAAAGTTCTGAGGTAACAAGCTTAAAAAAGACAGTAGAATTAATAACCTCCTTACGGAAGTCGGTGAAAAATAAAATATATTATAAAAAAAAATATAGTTCCTTTTTAAATTTTATTTTAAATAACTTTAAGTAATTTATTAAATTAATTATGTTTTTAATCTGGATTTAGCATAAAGACTTTAAATTTATTATAGGCGGATATATTTTATTTTATATTTAAACAAAAACTACGAATAAACTAAATATTTATAACAAGATAAGGCTAAAACCTGAAAAGGTAAAACTACTATAGCGTTAGATAAAATAAGGAAATATATTTTTAATTTAAAATTAAATAAATGATTACATAAATTACGATTTAGATATACTGATAGGTTATGTATGTATATGTGAACCCTTACAAAATATAAAATTTTGGAATTTTTATAATGATTCTTTTTTTACAGCGTTGAGTTCTACAAGTTGGCAAAAACGTAGTATAAATGAAACGCGATTGGCGAAAAATGTTATTTGTGGCGTTATTAATATTAATTCTATTCTTAGAATAATATCTAAGAATCAAAAACAATGATTTTAAAAAATTCTACGTTTGTTAACGTTAATCTTAGAAACCGATTGACCAATTAAATTGATGTTTTTACAATTTTTTTTTTATATTTGGGCAAGCTTTATTTAATGTTTGTCTTATTTCAATCAGCTCATAAATAAAAGAGTTATACTTAAAGTTAAAGTTAAAGTATACTATTCGACAAAAAGGCTATAAATAACATTTTAATTAAATTGCTGAAACTTTATTTATCAATATAGGTATGGACATTACTTTTAAAATGATATTAATATTCAAAAATTAAAGTAATACAGAGTAGTGAATTAATTATTATGTAGTGGTAGCTGGCGAAGCCGCGAGCGGGTCGCTAGCCTAGAATAAATATATTTTAATTGATTATTTTATATAGAATATTGTTAGCTATGTTCTACATATTAATCAAAAAACGAATGAAGAAATAATGTATATTAGTATGACATTTTTTTATTTATTAAAATTAGATGTGATTGGTTAATTTCATATTTAACATTGTACTTTTAACTTGTACTAACCCCAATTTTAAATTATAAATATATAATAGTTTAGTGGGGAACGGAGTGTCTTACCATTAAATTCCCTCCGCCTACCCTGATATGTTCGGGATATAGCGTGAAGCTGATTTATTTAATAGCTTAGAACATTTATCGAACGCTAAAATGCTAAAATCCGTGATTAAATTCAAAGTAAGGAAGCTTGCTAGAATAGAGTGAGAGAGCGTAAATAAATATTTTTGTCATAATTACATATATAAAGATAACATACAAAATTGGCAAAAAAAATTATTTGGTATCAAGAATTTTGCCACCGTCTGTACCTAATAAAGACCCTACTTGCTTGAATGAAAAGTTCATTTTCTTGAGCGCATCCCTTCTCTTTGAAACTCTACACGGATAGACCCTATACTGATATATTTTTAATAAATTTTCGAGGGTGAATTTTTCCGAGCGGCATTAGCGCGGTGGCGATCGAATTTGAATATAAATACAGTCTTTACATTAATAAGATGAATTTCTTGATTGAAACACTCCCCTTATGTACCTACGTTATGATTAAAGATTTTATAAAAAAAATAAAAGTTATATTTTTTTAGAAAATACAACATACAAGTTGTTTGTACTTCGAATCGATTCGTTTCGTTTAAATTTATATTTCCTTAAACGAAAAACAACTACAAAAAATTTTAAGATTAACTATTATATTAAAACCAAATATGGATATATATTACTAAAAGAAATAATACTACTATTTATATGGCATTCTTTTCAATACTTTCTGCCTTCTTGTAAAATGTTGGGTGGTCTGCCACCCACCATGTTGTATGGGCCTCAATCAAAGCGGGATATTAGCTCTATAGTTTATCGCGCATGTCAGGGTATGCAGAGAAAATCATTTAGTGTCAACATTCTCCGGCCCTCTGTTACATTTTCCTACAAAATAAATTAAAGTATATTTTGTAATAACAATCAATTTTGAATTTGTCAATGTGTAAAAACAACTGCCCCATAAAATTCAGCTTCTTCGTGAGTTATACTGATGGAAATCAGAAAATGTCTGAAGATTTATTGTAATTGGTGTTTAATGTGGTAGTAAATAATTATATTATATACATATTTACATGTGTATTTATTTTTCATTATATTCTGACATTTTTTTATTTTCATCATCAATAAGTGTGAAATATTTCATTTTCAATGCAAGTACCAAAAGACTACCGATTGAAATAATTTTAAAAAGTCTTTAATTAACAAAAAAAACAAAAAAATGAGTTTTGTTTTTTTTTTCTTAAAAAAGTTACGAATAATAAAAGTAAAATCTAATCGGAAAAAATATTTTTCTTTTGTCTTAAATATAATTAATTAATCTTCGTATCCGCAACCATCAAAGAAATAAAAGACCAAAAATGAACTACTATTTTTAGATTACGAAAAGTTCCTTGATATCGATTATTTCGACCATATTTGATGAAGCCACGTGGCGTGCGGTCGGGGGTGTTACAATACGTACAACGGGGGTGTGTTGAACACCCCTTAAAACCAATTTATGTTATGTACTCAGATTTTCTATTCTTAAGGGTTGTAAATTACATGGCGTGGTTACTTTTAAAACTTTGTAATGGCGTAATAGTCGTTGATACTTGTGGGTACCTAGTACCTATGTATTTTGTTTAATGCTAGTCCTCGCAAGCGGCTTTGTTTGCGTAGACTTTGAGACGTAAAATGGAAAAATCACGTGTTTTTTACGTTCCAGTAATAATTTAGAGTAATCCTTTCATAGATAAGGAAGACCTTATACTACCTGATCTACCTAGATCCCAAATTTAAAGTCGATTTGTTTATAAAGGAAGAGTGTTTTAAACATAGATTTGAAATAACTTTACTTATAAAAGTAAATTTGCAGGTATCATAGAAGTTATGAGAATATGAAAGTTGACTATAAATATATTTATAGTAAGAAGATGCCAGTGGTGGTGCAGGGGCAAAAACTGCGACTGGAAATGCGACTGGTTGCGGGTTTGATCCCTACTTGAAGAAATATTCACTTAATTTTATTTTTTCATTTGTTCGCTCTGGTGTAGAGGCAAAGCGGGGTGTTAAGTTTCATCACTCAACAGGCAATGCTTCCAGAATTTGGCGAAAGTGTCTTAACAGTGTAATCCATATTTTATGAATATGTACTTATATCAAATAAAATTTTTCAATCGTCGAACGGTCGGCATTTCGGAAGCAAAGTAGTTAAGATAACTAAATAAAAGAGCTTTAAAAGCTTGTATTTTTAACTAACCATATAGGTAATATAGTAAAATAATCTGCAATACTATTAGAAAGTACAGTACACTAGAGAATATTGTAGTGTAATTTCCTTACAGTTTCAATTATTGTAAATTCGACTTCAACTTTATGAAATATATACTTAGATGCCAAAAAACCTCTATATTTATAATAGATGTCATCGTGATTTTACGGGAAAGCATCTAACTGATGACATGATAGCATGATGGTTGTGGGTCATCCCCACTCAAGGGAATAAAAATATTTCACCGCTCTGGATATAGCTCAGCTTTGACTTGCACCGATCTGTTGAGTTATGCAATGTCTAAAATTCGAACGGATACAAGGTTATCTCTGTCAACCATGAAAAACATTATAAATATCATATTTCTTTTCAAAAACAGAATTTTTATTTTTATACCTTTTCGAAAAATTTTCGAGGTATTTCGTGTTGAGCGGAGAAACTAAACGCCGCGCTTTGTCTTTTTACCAGACCAATACGACGACCTCAAAATTTTTGCTATATTAGCGAAAAGTAAAAACATAACGACTTGCCACTGCTCTGCTTGCCACCAAAATATAGAAGATAAAAAAAGTAATTGTCATACACAACCATTCAATTAATCAAACAACTGAAGTAGGCAGGGCGAGGAAACGACTAAGAATGATGCCTTTGATTGTTTTTAATAGCTTTTCTTTTTCTGCCCCATTTCGGAGCACTCCATTGCGTCCCTTTTTGTCAGAATTGAGTGACGTTTTTTTATCTCTGCTCAAATCTCCCTTAAGCTTACTGCTTAAATTGTAATTAAGATTCAATATTTGATGGCCATTATATTTTTAAATCATATATTATAGTAATATAATATAAGAAAAATTGTTAAAATCCAAATCCTAAAACTATTTTATATTATTTATTTTATTTAAATTATTTTATTTCTCCATTCTGGTAGCCTAAGCTATATCAATATATAATGTAATATATAATGCCTCACAAGTTAATTCAGTTCAATAACAGGCTTGTGTGCTTGCGCCGTGGCGCAGTGATCACGTGGGCTCACTATATAAAATAAATCAGCTTCACACTGTATCCCGCATACGGCAGGGTAGACAGAGGGAACCTTAGTGACACTCCATTCCCCACTTTCTGCTGAATTCTGGAGGCATTGCGTGTTGAGTGGCAGAACTCAACGCCGCGCTTGTCCTCGACACCAGAGCGAAGAAATGGAAATATAAATTTAAGTAAATATTTCATCTCCTCGAGCGGGGATCGAACTCACAACCAGTCAGTTCCACAGTCACACCTTGTGCCCCTGCGCCATGACTGGCCTCTATAATAAGTAAAATTGTTAAGATCCAAATCCAAAAAATATTTTATATTACTCAGTTTATTTAAATTATTTCATTTCTCCATTCTGGTAGCCTAAGCTATATATATGTATATTATACTTAATGCCTCGAAAATTAATTCAGTTGAGTCACAGGCTTATTTGCTTGCGCCACGGCCTCAATATATCTAAGATTAAAAATAAAAATGCATAAATCTGAAAAATCATTTATTATATTTTAATTGTATTTTTTATATATTATTTAAATAATTATTAAACTAACACATGTGGAGCAAAAATCTCCAAAATCCTTATATATATAGATATATACCCATACCTAATCAAACAGCCACCGAGCCGTAGCATTACGCGTCGGCGACTCAATGTGAGAGCCTTATTTTTCATCTCGAAGTGTGTACTTCAAAGGAGGGTTACCACCCCTAAAAAACTTCTACCTATCTGCATTTTTATTTAAGTTTCGACAGAAATTTTTCACCCCTTAATTCAATTTTTTTCGTTAGAAAATTCATTAACGAACACGCACCGTAGGTACATTTGATGATGCCATGTTTAATTTGAAGGGTACTACGTAAATATGGGGATTTCACTTTGAACAAGAAATCTATTGATTTACTTTAATTTTTATGTTCGTTAGTTCTCATTGTGGAACGAGGGGTTGTATTGTATTAGTTTCAGTCAAGTTCGAAATAGGGATGTTTTATATTCAGTTTATATAAGTCATACATAACCCTTAAATGTGCATTCTAATCTATAGGTAATAATTTAATTAATCGATTTTATTATTCTCTTAAATATGTATATGATAAAATCAACAAAAGTAATAAAACTACGACAAATTAATGGCGTTTAAATTGTACATTACTTTAATGTTAAATGAAGCGATTTGTCACTTACTTATTTCTATGTCATAATAGACCCCTATTTATAAATTCGATTTGGTAACATATTGCTTAAGTCTTACTAAACTAAAGGCATTGTAAAATATAGTTAATGAAATAACATGTATAAGTTGTAACAAGCGTATAAAAGTTTGGACGTAGCTTAATGAGAACGTATGGTTTAGTGGTCAGAGCGCCTGGTCGGTTTCCAGGAAGCGCAGGTTCGGCTCCCGCTACGTTCAAATTTTTATACGTTTTCTAAATAAGTATTTGTCTTTCCTAAGTGTGGAATAACACTTAAAAAATGTAAAAAAAAATGTATAAGTTTTAGAAAAGAATATCCTCATAAAGTAAAAATAATAAATAGGAGAAAAAAATAAATTAGTATAACATTTTTTCTTAATAAAAATATATTGGGCATGGAAAGAGCATAATATATGTAATTTGAATAAACAGAGAAAAAAAACAAAACCAACGCAAAACTCTCACGTTTTTGCAATAATAAAACAAAAAAAATAATCCGAAAAAAAAAACAAATTGAAATTTACTTAGAAAAAATCATCCCATCATAAACATTTCATTCAAAACCCATCTACCGGTTAGAATTAAGTGGCAAAAAGGCCTCACAAAAAGGTGTCTCAGCATTAATATTCGGTTCACACATCGGATTACAAAAGAAAAAAATGACAATACACAAAAAAGAAAGTGCAAAAAAAGCACCCTTTGCTTCCAAATAGAAAGAAGTTATTTTTTTTTTCGTCACCTCTTAATTTGGGATCAATGGTATTGATACTTGTGGATCTATAGAAGTCAGCACGAGCCATCGATTTGTATGGGTTAATAGATTTTACTATTGTGATTGTTATTATTGGGTTATTGGTTATTGTGACAGCATATTATCCTTTATAAGCCAATAAAATACATATAAATAATCATTCAACTTAAGCTTTCTTTCTTTTTTTTACTTCACCCTGTACCCCGCATATAGCAGGGTAGGTAGAGGGAACCTAGTGTTAAGACACTCCGTTTCCATTAAGACACTTTCGTTTTCTACTTTCCACCGAAATCTGAAGGTATTGCGTGTAGTTGTGTCGCGGCGGAGTTCCTCTTAACTGAACGCATTGATTGTGAGTTGAAACTCACTTATTTTTAGTGAAATATTAAGTTTAGTGGTATTGTGCATTAAGCCATAAAACTATTGGGTATGTTAATGTCTTGAATGGGTCTATAATAAAAAAAACACACTGATTTATTACTGAATGATCTTTGCTTAACTTATCTTGTGCATATTATATTTGCAAAAGAAATTAAATTAAAATAAATTTATTGTTTATATCTTAGTATATTAAGACTCAAATATTATCTACATTTTAATCACTATGTAATACATAAGACACAGACATTTATATAAACAAAAAAAGCATTTAAAAAGAAAAAATATAGAAAAAGAAAATGCATTTAATCTCAACAAAAGAATTTGCACAAAGAAATATTTTATACGAAGCATGTCTACTTACCGCCGCACTTTCGAGGTATATTCAAACAGCCGTCGTCGTTCCGTTGAATGAACAATGGGATAAAACGTAATTTCGACAAAAACAGTAAGTTTAACGGTAATTATGTAAAAAATAAGCAAGATTTTTTAATATCGCCCGTCTAAGCTCCGCGGGGAATCTTAATTACCACCAACCTTCCCAGGACCGTACTTTGAAGTTTGTGTCTACTACCTAAGTGCCAATTACGCTGCATCTCCACAGCAAAAGAAGAAATAAAATACGAAAAAAAAATCAAAAGAACGAATCTCTATACTAGAACCAGTTCTCATTCATTCAATATATCCATTCAATTGGATCAAATATATTTGTTTGTATTTTCACATATTTTAGCCTAGATGCAAGGTATTTTCGATTTTATTGAAGCGAGTGATAAATTAAATTTAAACGCTGCTGCCGTTTCAACTGCAAAAAAGGAAAAGTTCAAGTTCGTATAACCGGAATTTCGAGTGGACTTGTCAGTCTTGACTACGATTTTACGGTTAAGTGACGGTATTTTGTGGCGTACTGTGAGTTATAACTAATATATGTATGTCACTAGTACTGTGTTTCGTCTGTTATCATGCTTTTAATATATATATTTCTAATAAACAGAAGTGAAGCGATGGGAACGAAATTAATAGAAAATACTTTTTATACCTATTCCCAAAAAAAATACATAAGGAAGAAAAGAGGCCAGTCGTGTCGTAGCAGCACAAGGGTGTGACTGTAACACGACGGTTGTGAGTTCGATCTCCACCCGGGGGAATGAATTATTATTTATTAATATTTTTATTTCTTCGCTTCCTTCGTTTCTTGAGTTCCGCCACTCATCACGAAATGCCTCGAAGAATTCGGCGGAAAGTGGGGAACGGAGTGTCTTAAAACTAGGTTCCCTCTGCCTACACTGCTATATACGGAACACAGTGTGAATATTAAGTATTTTCTTATATTTATTTATATTAACATAAATCAAGCACCAAGTCAAATATCTCAATTTCATCTACATCCATTAAATAACCAGCCACACCCACAACGATTATAATTTTCAAAAAAGAAATCCTAAAATATTTTCTGTCACGGCCAATTTAGTTGAAAAGAAATGGCGGCCATAAAAGTGAGAGTTGAGTGAATTATGCCTCTCCGAGGACAGATAAACATCGGATTGGGTCAGCGGAGATGTAACTTTAAATTAATTCTTAACTTATAAATGACTTTCTATATTATTTTTGTCACAAAGTAGCGGTGGATCTTATGCAATATGCATGTTGTGGTTTTTGATGCAAGATTTTTTGATAAGGTTAAATTTTTAGTCAACTTTTTGATGGTTTAAGATTGATGGACTGTTTTTTAATGTGGAAAATGTAGTGGAACATTTAAAATTTGCTATTTTTGGTATACTTAATTGTTTATATTTGTTTTCCCTTCCTTGCGCTGGTAACGAGATCAATTGCGGTGTTGTGTTCCGCACTAAACACCGCAATAACTGAAGAATTTGGTGGAACAATAGTGAGACTGGTAGGACAATAGTGGCGCAGGGGCACAAACGTGCGAATGCAAACGCGACAGGTGGTGCGTTTGAAGGCATTTGTGGAAATGAAATATAATATTTTCATTTCTTTGCCCTGGTGTAGAGACAAAGCGCGGCGTTGAGTTCCGCCACTCAACACGCAATTATACGTAGATATTTGGTGATAATACAATAATACAATATTATAAAGATAGAAGTCCCTAAATAGTGAAACTCTGCAGAAGTTACTTTAATAACCACTCAAGTTTAGGTTCACAAATTAAAGTTAAAGTTTCGAGTACATTCTATAACACTTGTTTGTATCTGTGTTTTTTTGTAATTTTTTTATATATTTTTTTTAATGCATTCAGAATTATAATCTTAGAAACGACATGTGAAGAATACTACACTACGCTCCTAAAATAAAAATACTATAAGTTTAATAAACTTCTTGGCAATACTATGGCAACAAAATTATAATAAAAAAGAAAGATAATAATAATAATTTTCCATACAATTGATTCCAAGGAAATAATCTTTACTCAACCTAAGCAAAACAAAATTACAATTTTTCTCAATATTGAATTTTTTTGTCCAATATTAAAAAAAACACACATTTATCGTGAGAATATCAAATCCACCATATAGTGTTAATAATTAAACGTGGGCGTGAGTTAATCACCTCATTGGCCGGCGTCGTGTGGGCGTCACTTTAGATTATTAATAGTTAAGAAAATGGCGGTTTCAAGTAATAATGGTAATAATGGTTTTTTTTCATATAATTATGTTTGTTAAAGTTAAGAATACTTTATGAGTATCATTTAAAGAATGGCTGCCTAATTAAGATTTTTTGATATAAGGTACGTACTGACTTTATTGTGTAAAGAAATAAAGTGAATTGTATTTTTTGTAGTGGATGGTAAAAAATTATGATCTAATTAATATGTACAGATAAAATTACTTTTTATAATAATAACATTTGAGCAGAAACTGGGGAACGGTAATGTTCTAATAATAATGGAACACTCCATTCCAAGATTCCCTCTCTCTACTCTGCTATATGCGATATATTGCGTGAAGCTAGAAAAACAGTATATCTACAACTGCTGTTGCTTTGCTGCTTTTATATATTAAAGATGTATTCTCAAAGTACTTTGTGAATTAATTTAATAATGCACGTAACAAGTATAATAATACTTGTCATACATTCTATTATTATATTTCATTTAATATAACGTAAAAAGTATGTTGTGAAAAAAATTGCAATTACAGCTTCACGCTGTATCCCACACACAGCAGGGTAGGCAGAGGCAACCTAGTGTTAAGACACTCCGTTTCCCACTTTCTGCTGAATTCTAGAGGCATTGCGCACTGAACTCAACGCCGCGCTTAACCTCGACACCAGAGCGACGAAATGGAAATATAAATTTAAGTAAATATTTCATCACCTCGAGTGGGGATCGAACCCACAACTAGTCGGTTTTGCAGTCACATCTTGTGCCGCTGCGCTACGCCTCATTAAAACTAAAAACTTTAATATATAAATATCTCATTTTGAAGCTTCAATATAAACAACACTAAATTTCAATATTAATATCAATCATATCTATGAAGTTCCAATAAAACCGCGCGTTGGAGGCATTTCATGAACAACGAAAGGATTTTTTACCTTTACAAAATTGTTCTCGAAAACATATTTTAAAAATCTTATGTCAGGACGATGAATATAGATATTTGTTACATGCTTTAAAGAAATATAGAGAATAAGAAGATATCTATATGAAAATCAATAAATTGTAGAACCACAGTTTTTATCAATAACTTGCAATCCTCAAAAAAATATTTTTAACCTTCACGCTTTATTCCTAGCGGGGTGAATAGAGAACACTGATCGTATACTACGACGAAGTTTCATCCAAAAATTGAAGCTTTAAAGGTAATCATTACATACTAACCTGTGACTGTATAACAATATATACGGAAAAGAGACAGTCATTCAGTACAAAAGTTTAAGTAAATATATATATGTATGTATGTGTGTATGAATTTATAGCGTAGCAAAAATATAATCAAGACTTTCCAGAAAAACGGCATAAGTTGAAATATTATACAAATATGAACCAAAGATGAAGAATAGAACGTAGTTAATGACCTCTCTCTAAAACAGTAATGTGTGTTTGGTTAAACGTGCTAATCTCAGAAACTACTAATTTGTATTGAATAAATATGTTTGCGTTACATAGTCCATTGAGTACTTGTGGCTGAGCTACGAGTAGAACCCAACTCTCACTTACTTCCATTTGACAACAGAAGGAAAGCCACAAGAGAAAGCTAGTATACCAATATGTGTACATATCCAAGAATTGTAGACATAACATTTTTAAAGACATTTTTGAATAAGCTATACATACTAGACATATAGCTACACTACATAGATATTCAATATAAAAGTCTAACCAAACATAATACAAACTATATGTAAAGACATGTATGTATATACAAACGTATTCATAATGTAAAACCAAACCCCAAAATCAATACCTATTATGTACCAATAATATAAACGAGCCATTCCGTGGGGTGACGAATCGAACAAAAAACCCTTAGGGTGAGATCCCCAAATTTTTTACTTCACTTTTTCTATAGGGGAACGTCGGGCAAATCGGACGGCTAATGTCACGTCTTTATGTGCTTATTTATTGGTATGAGGGTATGTAAGATTGGGATCTCGTTTGTGAAAGTAATTGGTGCTTAGCTGTATTTATTTCATGGTTGTTTTTTAGATGAATCTTTTAAAATCAGTCGTTGTTAGAAGATAAGTAATATGCTATGTTGTGTACTGTTAGGGTCACAGATTCAATTCTTGTATGCTAGTTGCGTTATGATATTTTGATTATTTTGCATACTCTGATATGGGAATATTAAAGGCAATGTCTTGCAATAGCATAATAAAACATTTATTTTGTATTAAAATTATATAAATAATATTTTGTATAATGTATAATACATTTTTACCTGGGTATATATATTTCAAGAAATTTTACAAGTTACTGTGAACTTGTGATTTAGCCGTGATATAATTAAGATGGATCTTATGACGTTACTATGATGATACTGACTTCGATTCTTCTTCAGGGAAAATTTAACATTATATTATTGTTGCCCTCGTTTCATTAGCAAACTTTATTCTTAAATCCCATCACCTCTTACGTAAATTATTTATTACAGATAAAAGTGACAGAGTGGTTAATTATTATTTTCTCTTTTTTGTCTTTCAAGATTCAATAATGTAAATAAAAAATACAATAACAAAATCAATAAAATAAATATATTTGGAATTGATTGCATACACAAGATTTTCAAAATCTAATTATTGCAAAACATGAATAGACAATACTCTCAATTTTATTGATAAACAAAATATATTTTATTATACGATTGAATAATAAAGTAAACCAATAAGTTAACTTGCTTTATAGCTCAATCGTATATTAAATAATATATTATCAATAAAAAAAATACAAAAAAGCACAAATCAATCAATAATTACAAATTAATCACAATAAAAATGTAACATTACAATATTTAAAAGCTATCACGACAAAAATGATTCGGGTAAAAAAATCCAACCACAAATGATATTTAAATGAGCAAAATCTCAAATCCAAAATCCATCCATGGATATAAATTATAGAGCCAGCATTTTTTCATCGCAAAAATCGACGAGGCGACGCTTTTAAAGATGGCTGCCATGCCTCTTAGCACCCTATTTTTGTGTTCTTGCCACCCTCGCCGCCCCCTGTTTATGCATTTGCCCCCTGTCGCCCCTTGCAAAAGTGCACCAAGTTTTATTTCGGTTTAAAATAAAATTAGTTTGACTTAAGTCGAATGAGTGTACTTTTAATTGGTTGAGGTTTGGACCAGCTTTAATTAATGCATTATTGAAAGGAGAACTTGCTTTTAATTTTAGGAAATGTACAGTCTTGTGTGGTTAAATGCTAATTAAATTTTCATTGGAATTTGCCATTGACAATACGAATTTTAATGTCTGTATTGTATATAACCTGATACCATTTTTTTTAATATACACCCCGTACTTTGAATATTCGTAAATAGAGACTACTAATTATATTGATTTATATAATTATTTTAATTTAAATATAAAACTGTAACGTATTATTTTATACTGTCACTGCACAAAAACATAAAATATATTATATTAGTGTAGAAATAATGAAAAAATAAACTATTATCTATGGAATACAAAAAAAAACATTATCACAAAAAGCACAATACAATTTAGCAACAAGCCATTTTACAATGAAAAGAAAAAAAATAATCACTCGGCATTCAAAATGAACAAACAGTACGACATCATAATTTTTAATTAATAAAAAAAATATATTAAGGGAGGTAAATTAATATAAAACTTCCACGAACGGATCTTGAAATGCTAATTATGATACGAAGCGAAGTTTGAAATGCCGAAGCAACGAAAACTTTGCAACAAACATAAAGTTTAAGAGCCAACTTAAACAATAACAAGCAACTATCCTCTAACATTCTGCAGAAACCAGCCTAATAACCCTTTTAGTTTTTATTTATTATGCGATTATATTAAAAGTCAATATATGTTATTAAAATGAGTAATATTTTTGTTTCATCATGGATAGAACGTGAAAGGGTTCCTAGATTACCACAAAGCTTGTTAGGGAGCGAAATTTTTACGTTACTTAATTTTTATAATATTGAAAATATCTCTATTTTTTATTAGCTGTATCCCGCACAGCAGAGAAGGCAAAGGGTTAAGACACTCCGTTCCTCACTTTTCGCCAAATTCTGGAGGAATTGGGTGTTTAATAGCGAAAATCCACGCTTTTGTGCGAGTGTCGAGGTGAAGTCATATCTTCGAAATACTAAATATTTTATTTCATCGAATGGGAGCCGAACCCACAACCTGCCGCGTTAACCGTCACACACTTGTGCTTTTATGCTACGACTGACCTCAGCATCTGTATTTCTTGTCTTTATTTAATATTCTTTATAAGATATTTATATAATTAAGACCTTATTTATCAAACTTCAACGTAAATAAAATAAACCCAATTATTGACTTGTGTATCCTTTTATTTAAATATTAATAATAATTCATATACAATGTATATATTACTATATATTATTATTATAAATCATCAGATAATTATTTAAATCTGCAAAACTCTTTTTTTATTACAAAAAAATATCCATATTGGTAAATATTATTCGGTTAATAAAACAAAATAGTACTAAGTAGTAGTAGTAGTAATCCTAATATTTACTATACATTTGCATATTTAATTTTAAATCGTAGCTGTTTCTTGCAAGTTTATTTGACTGGGAGATCGATGTGTGTGGCAGTGCTTCTTTTTCACGTTTCGAATGCCTTTATCGTTTGGACAGTACTTGGGCAAGTTACAATATTTTCATCAAAAATTTTTTGATAAATTAGGTATTTGTATAATAGGATTTTTATAATATGTACTTTAAAAAAATATCGGATAGCAGACTAGATGGTTCAACAGTAATGTAATAGTATTAGTGCTTAGTGTCTTTCTCTATTAACTGGTCCCAAAAAAATTATTTAAGTAATATTACTATTTTTTGACACAAATTAAAATCATCATAGTACCACACCATGTTTAAAACCTAAAATAAAAATACCTATACAAAGTATATGGAAAATAATTTTATTTATAGTTATGACATTATTCTTTTAAATCTTGATTTGAAAAAAAGCCCAGACAACACAATTACATCTTCAATAATTTTATATAGCAAAATTTTATCAGTAACAAATTACTGCAGCCTTTAGCGCTGCGTTTTTCCTTGACTACCTCGCAAGGTACACACGTGAATCTAAAAAAAAAATCTACAATAAAATTCACAAGTTCTGTAGATCATCCCTTTGCAACAGTACTAGTGCAACTAACTCTCTCAACTAAACGTACATCCCTACTCTACTAAACGCAGCACAAGTCGCTAAGGCGCCCGTCACCCTCGTGGGCGCGACCGAAGGGACACACCCTCTGCCTACTGGCACTGGCAATTTCTTGTTAGAATTTTTTCACTATATTTTAATGTATTTTTGTATTTGGTTTTTAGTGTAGAGTTGTCATTTGATATAAAAAATTTGAATTTAATAAAATATTTTTATGTATTTCTTGAGTTTAGTTATTTATCTTTTATATGAATATGAATATGAATATTTAATACAGAAAAATATCGAATAGTAATTATACATTAAACAGAAAGGAAATTGAAAAGAAAGAAGAAAGGCAGATTTGAATTTCTTATACAATATATATCAATACACCAATTCGAAAATAAGATATTTCAGACATCTAAGAATGAGCCAAAATGTATGACCCACGTAGAACTAGCAACTTTAAAATAGCACTCATTTAGTGTTACGTACAAAATAAATAACAACAATAGACGGCGGACTATTATAAGGACTCTCACTGAGTAAATTATAACTGTAATCACTTAATATTTTTGTTTTACACATATTATAAAGTTAAAGAGTATGTTTGGTTAAACACGCTTATATCAGGAACTACTATTTAGAATTGAAAAATTCTTTACGTGGTGGAAAATCTTAATATCGAAGAAGGTTAGAAGCTATATTGGAAATACACACAGGCATTCAGAATAGGTCTCAACTATTACTTATTATTACCATTTAACGCCGCAGACAAAAACTAGTATTAAAATAATATTAATATAACACATACTCTTTTCATTAAAATAGGTTAATGCCGTCCCACCGTGAGCCCTCCTTAGCGTGGGGGCGACCCCGCTTTCTTTCTCTTATTTCAACTTTTTTCGGCCGCCATTTTTGCCACGCACGCGCACTACCCCCGCGCGTCGATGCATCGATTTATTTGATGTAAATAAAATAAGACATGGCTTATTAAGTACGTATTACGTTATGGTAATCGTTGTTGTGTGTATGTGTTTTATGTATATATTTTTTAATTATATATAAATATGGCGAATTGGTATATTGTATTTAGGCCTAAGCACTGTATAAGTTATTAATAGAAATTAAACTAAGTTTTAGTATATTAGAAAAATATATTATGTTAAACATAATTCACATAAGTTCAGTTTAGAAACATATGTCCGCTACGGTGGTTGTTGTTGAATAGTATAATGTTTAAGAAAGAGTCGGTATAAAACTAAAAAAATATTGCAATTTAATTAATAAACTTTTCCTTGTTAAAAATTAGTCAGAATTATAGATTATGATTTCTATTGTCTAAAGGTTTTCTTTAATTTAATTGAAAACTATCACTTTATTTTTTGTTTAAACATAAAAATGTGAAACCTGGGAAAGGAAATTAAGAATTATGTATGTTTATTCCTATTCACGCTTTGATGGTAAAAGACAAACGAGTACATTGAGTTTTATCACGAAACACGTAAGTCTCAAAAATCGGTCGATAAAGAAGAGAAAAGTGTCACTAGATTTTCCTTACTTACGCTGCTAGTCAAGTTCCCGCAATTGCATGACATCAAAAATAATAAAAAACTTAGTATTCCTTAGTAGGTATATTTTACAAATCTCGCGCTAAAATTCCCAATCACTGACTGGAGGTCAATTATGGCGGGCGGAAGTGACGGCCCAAGTCCCGGATATTACCACGCCTGTGATGGAATCTATGGTGTAGTTAATTTATTAATTAGCCTCCCTACGAGAAAACTCGTATTTTATGCAAAGTAGGTGCATTTCAATGCCATATATGCAACATTTTTCTCTAGATATGTTCCGTTTTTTTTACTGGCATAGATACTGGGATCTTTGGTTTTGAAACTACAACCGTTTCGTTTAATTGGATAGAAAAGAAGAGAGAAATAGAGAGAAACGGAGAATATAGTAAGTAGTAGTATTATAACAGTAAGGGCCAGTTTCAACGGTTACAAATAAAATTTCAGATAGTAAATTGATAATGAATGCTATCATACAGACATATGACGAAAATACAAAATAAATGTTTCTTTTATTTTCATTGATAATTTTCTCATTAATGAATGAATAATAGTAGGTAATAATTAATACATTATTATTATTTACATTATTTTATTTTATTTTCATATCTTCGCCCTGGTGTCGAGGCAAAGCGTGGCGTCGAGTTCCGCCACTCAACACGCAATGCCTCCAGAACTTGACCGAAAATGGAGAACCGAGTGGCTTAACACTAGGTTCCCACTGCCTACCCTGTGTGCGTAATACAGCGTGAAGCTGATTTGATTTGATTTGAAATGTGTATCTACTAGATATTCGAGACCTGTGAAATCAAAAATTATAGCTCGTCTGGCAAATAAGTGTTCCTAAGTATCTGAATTATTATCAGAGTTTAAAATCTACATGAGTACGATAAGGAAAGAAAGCACTAGAACCTTCTAGAATTAACTTAATGTTAAACTATTATACTTTCCTCTTTTCTCTATCTGTGATATGTATTTACAGATTATAGCAAACTAAAGCTAAATCCACATTTGTCAATTAATTACAGGTAAAGGCCAGTTATGGCGGACGGAAGTGACGGGCCGAGTTCCGCGATACCGGATATTACCACGCCTCCATTCGATTCTGATGCATCGGCGTTTTTTAATTAACTTATTGGATTTCGATTAATATGTTGTCTTGACAAATGAAAAGTTAATTAAGAAATTATTACAAGTTTGTAAGATGAATTAAAATTTTGATCTAAGTTGCAATTTCTATGCTGTTTATTCGGATCAGGCTGTCATGGCGCAGTGGAAGGACGTCTGACTGTAAAAGCGATGGTTGTGGGTTCAAGGCCCACTCATGATTTTTTTTTTAAATAGAAGACAGAAGACAGAAGCTCAGAGTTGATTTCTGCAGATGACACGCAGTCTCCAAATACGGCGACAAGTAAGGAATAGCGTGTTTTATTATTAGGTTTGCTATGCCTATACTGCTACGCGGGAAAACGCGTGAAACTGCTTTTTGCTTGTATTTATTCTGAACGTGATGAAATTCACCATTTCTTGATTTCAACCAAAAACACCAATTATATAAAAAATATGTAATAAAATAAAAAAAAAAACTTGCTGGGAATCTGTTGGAAATTTAAATCCACTACCTCCATGTAGTATCATATATCCATATTCAATTTTTATGCAGGTCAATTACTTTGTTCTTCTTTATATTATAGACTCAATATTATTGTATAGGCCAAAATGTTTAAACAAAGAAAAAAAACACGTGGACATTCGCCATTATATTTTCTATACGTTGCGGTGCAGCGTATAATTGTAATTGCGATGGTCGTGGGTTCGATTCCTACTTGAATCACATCGACGCCGATGATAATACATATCAGTGTCGGAATACAACAAACTCACAACCATTGCATCGCAATAAAAGAATCAGTGGGAACCTTGTGCTAATACATTCTGTTCTCCATTTTCCGTCGAATGGAGGCATTGAGTGTTGAGTTCTTTGACCTCGACACTAAAACGAAGTAATGAAAAAATACATTTATATAAATATTTAATTTCCTCGAGTGGAGATTCAACCCACAACCAGTCGCTTTTACAGTCACACACTTGTGCCTTTGCACCACAACTGGCCTCATATAATAAAAGAAAATTCACCAAAACCTAAATTATAGAACAAAATCAATAACTCTACCTACACAGTAAGAGGCACAATTCGGTGTTCTACCATCAAAAGACCAGACATAAACACGTTAGCTTAGAACGTTAAAGTAATTTAATAACGTATCCCGACCTGCAAAACGTTGCTGCCTTAGTAATTTCATTATATTCAATAATGTCTTCTAATATTTACACGCTTGATTTAATATTAAAATATATTATTCTTAATATATTATACATTTTAGGTTCAGGTCATATTGATTTCCTTTTTCTAGAAAACAGAGCGCAGCGTTAAGCTCCGCCAGTCAACACGCAATGTCTTGATAATTAAACAGAAAATGAGAAACGGAGTGTCTTAGCACTAAGATCCCTCTGTCTACCGTATGAAAAATGCCTATCGGTACCCGTTTTGTCACATTTCATTCCACAGAATATATAAATATGAAAATACAAATAGGTAATAGGCCAGTCGTGGTGCAGCGGCACGAAGTGTGAGTATAAAACCGACTAGTTATGGGTTCGATCCCCACTCGAGGAGATGAAATATTTACTTAAATTTATATTTCCATTTCTTCGCTCTGGTGTCGAGGCGAAGCGCGGCGTTGAGTTCTACCACTCAACACGCAACGCCTCCAGAATTCGGCAGAAAGTGGGGAACGGAGTGTCTTAATACTAGGCTCCCTCTGCCTACCCTGCTGATTTAATTTAATATTTTAATTTTATACGAATAGGTATTTTTTCTGCATCTTGTACATAATAGTACATAACTTTACCTAGAATACTCCTCGATACTTAAGTGCAAAGTCTAGACCAAGATTCAGTGTAATAAGGCAGAATTTGTATTATCCACAAGAACTTGGACCCTATTACTAACGCTCGGTAACACGACAAAAGCGTTCTAGCTTCACTTTGCAAGGTGTTTGACCTAAAATCACTTTTCTTGTCTCGTTTCCACCTGAAAAATTTTATAATCGCAGCTAAATTAAATTCTTAACAGCATACTTTTAGTGTAAGGATCTAGATTTTAAAGTAAAAAATTGAACAAAATTAAAGTGAACTTTATATATTATTCTTGTTTTTTAGCTACGCGCTGTTTCTCGCGTTTAGTAGTGTTAAGACACTCTGTTCTTTACATGCTGCTTAATTTTCGAAACATTGCGTGTTAAGTGGTGGAACTTATTTCCGCTAGCCTTGTTATTGGAACGAAGAAATGTAAACAATGATAAAATGTTCATCATTTCATTCCCACGATTCTCACGATTTAATTTAATAAAATATTTGTTTTTTTATTATTTTTGCATACTTTAACTTTCCCATGTTGAAGTCATAGTAAGAACAGTGTTGTATCCATGTCAAATATTTCTAATTTTACTAAATTTTACTATATAACATCGTTCAATATTGGCTATATATATTATTATTTTTTGTTATTTTAAACTATCACAGTAAAATATAATTTTGTTATTAGCTTCATGCTGTATAAGGAATATAGCAGGCTAAGCAGAGGGAAAGAGTTGCCCACTTTCCGCCCAATTTTGATGATTAGGTACTATTACAATTTTATTACCTGCAGAGTGGCGAAACTCAACGAGGTTTATTCTTTGTCATGTGACCAGAACGAGGAAATGCAAATATTTCATTCCCTCAATTCGGACTCGAACCCGCAACCGTGCCGTTTACAATCACTCCTGTACCACTGCGCCACAACGCATTTTTTTTAAAAAAAGTAATACATTTTAGCAGAAAAGCCACCCCTCCAAAGGTAAAGAGTTTAAACCTGGTATCATCAATTTATTGGTAAAATGAAGACTGAAGATGCCCAAAAGCGTCAACGAACTCATGCATACATCTAAAATTGATAATGACAGCATCTTTCCTTTAACCACGAGTGCCGGTTATAATTAAGAGTCCTCACTTTGTCTACCCCAAAGTCGTTGTGGTAAGTGCATAATTTATATATTCAGCATATTAACTATTATATGCTTAAATTTTATGGTATCCTTGAGGAAAAAGTGGAAAGTTAGCTAGTTATAGGCCAGGTTTGGCGCAGGGGCAAAAGTGAGTGTAAACGTGACTGGTTGTGGGTTTGATTCACATTCGAGAAAATAAAATATTTATTAAAATTTATTTTTTTTTTTTCACTCTGGTGTCGAGGCAAAGCGCGGCGTTGAGTTCCGTTACTTAACAGATGATGTCTCTAGAATTCGACAGAAAGTGGATAGCGGAGGGTTTTAACTCTTAACACTCGGCTGCCTGCCTACACTGCTATATGCACGATACAGCTTGAAAATACAAAAAAAGAAAATATTTTGTTTATCGTTTAAAACTTTTACTGTCCTAAGCTGATTTGGAAAATAAGATCAATGGATTTTGTCCATTATTGACGTGACAAGCATCAAAGAAAGTTTAATATAAAAAAAAGATTTACCTATTCGTTTATACTTAATTGGATATATAAAATATGGGCCATAATTATATTCAACTTGACCATACATTTATAAAATGTGATGCAATCAACGAATCTATCTGTTATACCGAATTAGTATTAATAAATATTAGGATGGGTGTACACTAAGTTAAAATTGTTATTGTTAGGTTGGTATGCGATTTTTAATTACGGACCTTAGTCACACAATAAAAAAAATATATTCTCAAAAGTGGGAAACGGAGTGCCTTAATGTTAGGTTCCCTCTGCCTACCCTGCTGGAAAAAATATTCTCGAAAGAGTGCAACAAGTTTTTTTTATAAGAAAGATATTTTACATAAATTTTTAGTACACAATGTACAATGTTGTAGACACGCGATTTACAAGAAATTGGTATGAGTTTACAATTAATGCAGAATAGAATTATGAAAATTACGGTAACATATGTAACTAAAAAAAATTTTAGTTTTTAGTTCATTGCTCTGAACGAGACAAAGCGCGGCGTTGAGTTCCTTGATAAAGAGTGAACCTAAAAAAGATATTTTACCAATTCTAATCTAATGTAACTACATTTATATCATCTCTTTTACAACAACCAAAACTAATAAACACTATTATAAACATTCTTCTGAACCAATTAGCTAGCTATTTACCACCCGCGAAGTGGTAGCATCTACTATATTTGATATTTATCGATATTTTAACACCTACAATGTCAGGGTTACATAATATATATATATATATATATATATATATATGTGAAAGTAGGCTGTGGGACGACAGGTGCAGTACCACCGGGCTTCGGAAAGGCCAAATATATTGATTGGAATATTTCGGAGGTTTGACTCGAGGTTTTGGATGGCATTAATTATTTGGACAAGCTATTAAATGACGATATGGCAGCTTAAATTTATATTGCCTTGCTTAAATTAACTTGTATTGCATAGATAAATGTGTGTGTTTTTTTTATAAATACATTCAGTGCAGTGGGTATAAAAATAAAATAACAATTTTGATAGCTCAATTTTTAATTAAAAAAATATTTTGTACTGTAGGTAATAGATATTTGTAATTTTCATAGAAGTGATTAAAGTCACGCTGTATCCTGCAATTAGCAGGGTAGACAGAGGAAACCTAGAGTTTAGGCACTCCGCTCCCCACATGCCGCTAAATTCTGGAGGTATTGCCTGTGGAGTGGCGGAACTCAACGCTGCGCTTTTCCTCTTTAATAGAGAGAGGAAATTTAAAAAAATTAAAAACTAATCGATAGATATGTAATTACGAGTTTATTACGTAATAGAAAAAGAATTCAGATATCCAATTACATCAATTCGGAAAATGTTTTTTGCTGTAAACATTGTTATTTTTTTACAATGGAAAACTTTTTCAAACTCTTTCAAATAAAGGCATTGAAACGTATTAATTAAGTTCTTACCTGTTATAACTTTAAATGAGAATCCTTGAAAAGTTAGTTTGAAAAACTCACAGCAATTTCGAAAAAAAGGGATAATATGAAGCATATTGCTTCATATTTCTTTACAAAACACATTACAATGGAGAACACCAGTTGATATAATAAAGAAAGAGTGTCGTAACACTCTTAATGTTTTTTCCACGAACATCACTGAACACGAACTTTAGGTTAATATAAAAAATAGATTACATATGGACTTCTAACAACTTAATAAATCTACTATCGTAACTCTTTGTCATCCCCATCACCAAAAAACGGTCAAAGATGTTAATTATATTCAAATACCATATACTTACTGCCAGGTGTCCGTTAGAATGCAAAAAACTTTATCAAAACAATTGAACTGACCCCTCCTACCCCTATATTTACTTATATAACCCTTATTTCAACGAAATGGGGTTGGAATTTCAAAATGTGTTTGCCCGATAGCCCATTGTGGTCACCCCTTCAGTTCCGCGGTCCTATTGACGAATTTGCATTATAAAATTTTGGATTTAAACAAAGAAACTCAGGTAAGCAGATGTTCGAAGATCTTACAATGGCCGTAATGAGACACACTGACCTTGTATTTAATCGTTTTCTAATAGAATGTGTTACGAACAGCAGTTTATATGCGGGTTTTAGGCGCGGTACACCAGGTGATGGTCGAAGGGCACTGTACTGACAATACCTCTCAAATATTTCTTTGTAATCCAGCGAAGTCCAGTTTGCATACAAATTTACGAATCGTAGAAAAAAATTGCAAACATATTATAATGGTATTTGTTTTATTATACAGGATGTTGTAGCTAACGTTAAGTTTTTTTAAAATATATATACAAATGTTTTCAAAGTTATGTTAAGAAGTCAGTGACAACATTTTGGTGCTTCACCGAACCTACATCAATGTACTTAAAAGGATCTAGGGAAAGTATTTATATTATATTAATAAATCACTGTAAAATCCAAAAGCTTTAATATGACATAATTTTACATTAAGTGATTTGTTTTCTAATATCTATTTTGTTCAAACAAGGTACTGTAGGTATATTCGTACATTATCTTTGCGTACTCAAAACAACCATGTGTAAATATTAATGTATATTTAAAATATAAATTATAATACTATTTAAAAATAGCATATATATAATTATAATACTATTTAAAGAAATGATTATTGACCTAAACAATTTATACTGATAATTTTAAGACATTCAAAATTAATTGTTAGCGCCATCTAGTAACCTCAATCTAAATTACATAAAAACAGAATTTGTAACTTTGTAAAGTTAACTCAACAAGTTTGCGATAAGTTCATTTACCTAAGAGATGGCGCTAATAAAATATTTTATTATTATAAATTATTAGTATATTTTTCAAGATATTAATCTTAATAACACATTATTATATGACTTAATTTTAAACTAAAATAGTAACTTAATAATTAATTAATTAATAATGAAATAAAAAAAGCATTTAAAATAGAAACAAACATTAGATAGATTTTTTTACTACATCTATGTCTTCATCTCATATTTTTATAACATCCTCCGAGTTCAAATTTTTTGTTACAGATAAAATATAATCATTTTCCTTTTTTAAGCCTTTCTTACCTAAATAGTATGGATATCTATTAGTAGTAGTCAGATAAAAAATACCTTCTTTACTTTTATTTGCGTTAAGACCCATCACATTAGTAACAAGTGGTTTTCTATCATAGCATTGTATATTCCTAGCTTGTTGTACAGAATCACATTGTATGGCAATAAAAGAATTTCGGTGTGTCAACGCTGTCAACCACAAAATATGAGATCTAATATGAGAACAAAGAGAGTTACAGAATAACCAATAGACTTCTCCTGGCTGATTTTCTCCACCGTTAACATAATAAGTAACATGTCCCACAGGCGCTGCCATGCCCATGTTATCTATATTTGTACTGATAACCTCAACAAAATCGGCATCATTTTTATCAATACGCTGATCTGGTCCAAGATTTCGAAAACATGGACCAGATGGATCTAAGCCTGTGAGTCTTGATATCTTAGTTCCAGTTAATTTGTAGAAATTCTTCGCAACAAAGCTAGCTGTTTGTCCACCGAGGCTTAAGCCTATAAGTTCTGTCTTTTTTGGGTCTAGGCCTAATTTTGCTAGTTCCACTATCATTTCGGCTACGTTTTTTCCGGCAGCTCTCATGAAACGGGAAGCACTAAAATGATATAGCATTATTAATTATTGAAAATGTATTTGATTTTATGTAATTTAATAAAAATATAAGAAATGGAGGGTGGCAAAACCTAACAATTTACTTACAAACTCATTTTGTTTAACTTATTTTATGTCTGGTGTGCAAAAAGTCATCTCTACTGCACTGTTTCGTCGATTAAAGCTCAGAGAAGTCATCATCAAATCTCTATCTTACACTCCGTCACTCCGTCTTAACACTCCGTTTTTCCACCACATTCTGGAGGCATTACGCGTCTAGTGGTCAAACTCAAAGCCACGTTTTGCCTCGTTATCAGAGCGAGAAAATATTAAATATTTAGTTTTCATACACAAAGAGAAAATAAAAATTTACTTTAAAGATTGTGATATTCATAATTTTGTATTTCATCCCGACGCTATTTTAGATAAAAAGCAATATAATCTTGGTAAAATCGTTCATTAGAAGCCAGTGGAATGATGTTGACTGCTAGATCATTTTTTTCAATGGTTTAATAAAATACATAACATCTTACCGAGGGTAATCCATTTTAGTAAACATATAAGTGTCTAACAATAGAACGTTATAGCCTATGTTTCTGTAAACGTTTCCCATGAACCAGGCCAATGGTAAACTGGGACTGTCCAGGAAACCACCTACATAAACCAAAGTTTTCTTCTCGAAATCTATATCTGGATCTTTTACGAGTTCCTTCATCTGAAAAACAAGAGACAAAGTCTAAGTTTAAATGCTGCTTAAAAAAGATAAATTTAGAGCGACGTTGAGCTCCGCAACTTAACTCGCAGTGACTCGAAAAGTGGAGAATGGAATGGTGCTTCCCTCTGCTTAATCTGCAATGCGGAAAAAAGCTTGAAGCTGCTAAAACAGATTAAAATATTTGTGTAATGGTTGATAAAGGAACTGATTAATTGTAAGTCAATTGATTACTTTATTGTAAATCTATTTTGTTAATAAGTAAGAGGACTATATTTGGTTCACATCAAAAATGAATGTAAAAGATACTGTTTGAAATAAGTTTAGTGTGTTTTTTTTATATTTACCACTTCTGATTCTTAAAAGTAGGATCAGGTCGGGAATAGTGATTTGGTTTTTTTCAGATGTTAAAAGTATGAAGAAAAAGTTAACGAGCTAAGATTTACACACAACATTCATGAGCCGTATATCTTTCTCCCTGTATTATTACATTTTTAAAGTGTTATTCCACTGAAGATAAATACTAATTTAGAAAACCAGGTCCTGGTCGGTTTCCAGGAGGAACCGCGCTACGTTCAAATTTTTATACGTTTTCTAAATTAGTACTATTAAACTTGTCTGACTATATCTTTTGAAAACTGGGACATTTATACTTATTATACTGGTCTACAGGGACTCGACCATTTACTGCACAGTGACTCAGCAGTGTAATAGTCAATTAAAACTATGAAGTATATTCAGTTATGTGTAATACATTTCTCTTGAGTTCAATATTCATCAACTTCAGTCACATAAAATATATAATATCAAATCAATTAAGATCAACTTTAATACTTCAGATAGTTTGTAAATAACGCTTTAGAGTAGCGAACACTTCTTTTGGTATTTTATGCATAGAAAATCGATTACTAATTAAAATTATTCCAAGTTGTATATAATCTTCGGAGATATTTCCTATTTTCCGCCCAATGTCGCTCTTGCAACGCGGCATTCTAAAAACTAAAGAAATAAAAATTGATAGTCTGTATTAGGTGATGTGTTAATAAATAGACTACATCTTCAAATGTTGGAGTATTTAATAAAATTTAGGAAATTGATCATCTAAGGATGTGGGCGGATATGTGGTGGGATGAACCTTACTTAAGATTTGCAGGCATAAGGCAGGATAAATATTTTTTTTGTAAAAATTAACTTCTCTGTTTAATTGTACTTAACACAGTCTTCGGTGACTCATATTTAAAAGGTACACAGTGACTCTCATGAGTCACTGAAGACACTGTTGCCATTGGCCAATGGCGCACATATCAGTCCTCGACTGCCAAAAGATAAGCGAATCTATATCACTGCTCTGCCTACTGCATTAACGCCACTTTCTATCAATATAATCTCAACTATGAATGAATGAAAGCTTGTGTTATTTACCTTGGAAAGTAATTTATTGATCAGCAAACGACGAATACGTATAATATATCACGTCAAATTGTCGTCAGAGATGGAGATGTCGAGATCACTGGTTTCTATGTATTCGGGTGTCAAACGCAACCGATAAGAGATGGAGGCAAATAAATATTGCTGTTCTATTTAAGAAATATAAACATGAGTCAGTGTACTCGAGTTTAATTTATGATTCTGAGTTCGGATGTGAACTACATGTGTATGAATATTATGGATAGATGTGAAAAACGATTTTTTTCTGCTTCACATTATATCCAACATAGTAGAATAGGCAAACGAAATATGGGAATCTAGTCGGAAGACGTTCATATATTTCCATTCTCCGTTTTCTGCCAAAATTTAGTGGCATTGCCTGTTGAGTGGCGGAACTTAACGCCGCGCTTTGCATGGTCACCAGTGGGAAGAAATTAAAATATTAAATATTTCATTACCCTGTGTGGAAATCTAAATCATAATCGTCACGATTACAGTCGCACCCGTGTGCTTCACTCTCTTATTGAATAAAATGTCAGAAAATTATGGCTAGATTACGTTCATTATACATTTAATTCTTAGCTCTAGATATATATGAAAAAGGAATATAATATACTATAATCACTTATAACTATAATTTAAATAATTACCTGATAGTAACTATATTTTTTCTGAGCGATATTTAAACCAGTGCCGGAAACTACTGACAAAGTTAGATAATGTAGACTTTTCTTTTTTATAACTGCATCGTGAGTCGATCCTGGACCTGAAAAAATATAATTGTTTAACAGCTGTAGCAGGTTTACGCTGTTTCATGCACTGCAAAGTGACCTGAGGGACACTTAATTATCGAAACACTGAGTGCTGGAACTTTGTTTACCAGAAAGAGAACATGAAATTACCTACAATGAGATCTTGTTCCACTGCGCCATGACGCCTCTTAATTAGAAGTAAATGTTGCATCATAAAAATAATTATAACTTTATAAGATCTTTAGTTTTCGCTGGCTTTTCCAACTACCCCAAGCAATTAACGATATTTAGTCGAAAATATTGTATCTTATTATAACTTTCTGTGAAACCACGTTGTACAAAATAATATTAAGTTAAAATGAATTATTTAATATATATCTTATAAGCTTACAAAGGCGAAACTAGCCTCATTAAGTATTCATTTCATTATATTACATCGGTACTTATTGTGTTAACATTTGTATTGTAATTTATATTTATGTGAATAAAGAATTTTGAAAAAAAAAAATAGTTTTCGCTGGCTTATTTTGGTTTATATTTTGGAGTCGGACGTTATATTTTTGAAAAATTTTACATTAGCCTCAGCTGTCACAAAATTATGCAAATATCATCTACGCAGCGTATATATATATATGACTGACAAAACTACAAAACTGACTATGGTTTCGTTTCGTCGATAGCGATCTTATGGTACTTGAGATCTTTTAGGTCTTTCAGTCCATTACCAAATTGTACATAGGGAAGCTTCACTACATTTTGAACCAGTTGATACAAAACAAGTTAAGAGGATTTACATAGCTATCCATGTGACATTTAAAGTTTTCAGAAATCGGTTGATGATGAATGATTTATTGAGTATTTATTGTGCCTTTTATAAATAATTCTAGAACTTATGTGATCATCGATTCATAATATGTCACAAATTCCATCGAACAATACTGACATTTCATAACTCGTATTGACGTTAAGAACTGTTACATTTTCGTTTTGCCATTAACTTCTAATAGCAAAGGATGCATCATGAAAAAGATTACATCCAGATACAATGTAACATGGCATAGATTTCTTGGCGAATAACTTGAAATACCACAGTTCTTTAATACTCCATCAAAAGGTATTTTTCTTAGCGCCGAAGGAAAGTCTCAGAGTCACCTCTCCACTCAGACCTTTTTATCATTTAAAAACCTTTGCATTTCAAATATTTACATTAGAAGCCTTTGCAACTTTACCTACCAATGCCATCATTTTTTTCTCCAAACACGACTCTATCACAATTGGAATTAATTATCATTTCTTCCCACGAACCAGTCGGCACTTTTAGTCAATTGTGTACGGAAGCGATTTCGTATCAAAACCTCGCTAAAATATGATTTTTTAACATATAAAATTCGCATACTAAAAATTAAACTCACGGATATTATGTTTTATTCGTTATTTTAATATTTTAAAATTTTAATAACTTATTATGAAAAGCTCAATTTCAGAATTAGTGGGAGTTTAAGTATCTAATATTTTCCGGTTCCTTGAATCAATGAAGGATTGCAGATGCTTGCAAAGAGTCCAGCAATAATCCATTAACATTACGACACTAGACTGGCCTTATTATCGTTTTTCATTACTTGCAGTATACCGGTGAAACTGCTCCACATTTTCTTTGCTGAAACCTCTACAATAGTCCGAATAAAATCCAAACATCCAAACGTCTGGATATGACGCCTGCATATTTTTGACAAGTATAGCATGTCGGCGCAAGTGTCAAATGTGGTAGTGTCCCAGTGTCGCCATCTATGAATCGGTGGTGAAACCATAAACGGATGTGATTGGGGTCAATCTCTTTCATTCTACCCTACAATTTATTTGTAAACGATTGTAGGTATAAAGGGTCGCACGGGCATCTAACGGCAATAAGGCCCCAGGGTCCGACAAAATCCCAAACATAGTCTTAAAGATTCGATTCAGTACATTTCTTTGCTGGTCCTACTGCTGTTTCCCTATCGAGTAGAAGGAAGCTGACACAACAGCCATAGGCATAAATAGTGGCAAGTAAATAGTAATGTGCAGTAAATAGGCATTCGCAAGCCTAAAAAACCCTCCAAATTTTTCAGCTACAGATCTATCAGTCTCATTAGCAGTTTAGAGAGAATCATTCTCAGTAGAATAACTGCTCACCAATGGACAGTTCGGCTTAAATTCCACCACTCGTCCGTACACCAAGTTCACCGGCTAACGGAACACATCGCAAACACAGCATCCTTAGATCGATTCGCAGCGACATGGCTGCGACCAGCGACATTCTGCACACAGATAACGTTGAACTTGCGACGTATGCCGAAGATGCCGCCCCTTACACCACGGATCGCTCCGCTCGCAAGATAGACACCCTTCATAAGCTCCAAAACAAATTCCTCCGTATGGCATCCGGATGCTCATGGTAAGTACGCAACATGGCCCAACGGTAAAAATCCCCCCGATGAGCGCCTGCGATCGCCAAACCCTTCAGGAGCGTCCAACAAAGCTCGTACATTTTCTTTAGGGGCGAGTTCCTTTGGCCCTTCCCCACCCGGTGACGCTGTAAAGACCATCCCAGGTCAACAGCGATAAAGTCCATTCGTAAAATAATCGTACGGGCAGCCTCAGTTCTGGTGTGGTGCAAAGCACTACTCGTCTTAAACAAAAAGTGTTTTTTGACAAGGTGAGAATTGTCTCAGGCTTTATTTGTCAATTAATTCTGACTTAATTATTTATGTGACCGTGATATTGTATTAGGCACATACATATTCTTATATTTACAAAGACCATGAACTTTATTTCGTTTTAGCTTTAATTCTCATGTAATTTTTGTAGACGCCTATAATTTATAACGATTTTATGGGTCTGGCAATGGATAACGTCATTTCTAATATTATTGTCAAGGAAATTTAATAATTTTTTAATAATAATAATAATAATAATTTTCAATATAATAAAATTTTCATACTTTAACGCAAGTTGGGTATTATTTTATGCACTTTATTTATTTATTAACTGCCAAATTACTTTGGGTGATTATTCATCATCCAAATTTTGAGTTCCCTGACCGTTTTTATCACTTTTTGGTGTATACTGAGAAACTTTGAAGTTTTATGAAAGGTCCGTTACGGTCTGGCTTACATAATTAACGGCAAAAAATTAACTCGCAATTTTTTATTTAATTTTATAATCTTTATTTCCTCATAAAATTATCGAGGCCAATCGTGACGCAAGGGCACAATTATGTGACTCTAAACGCGACTGGTTGTGGGTTCAATCCCCATTCAAGGAAATAAAATTTCTTTTAAAATTTATATTTTCATTTCTTCGATCTGGTTTCAAGGCAAAGCGTGGCGTTGAGTTCCGCCACTCAATACACAATGCATCCAGAACTCGATGTAAAGTGGGAAACGGGGTGTCTTAACATTACGTTCACTCTGTCTATACCGCTGTGTGCAGGAATACAACGTAAAGCTGTTTTATTTCTTACATTATCCTCTATCATTTTAATTGCACACTATATTATATCACAACTTCAATCTTTTGTAATAATTATTATTTTTCTCTGATAACAATTAACACATTTGTTAATTTTGTATTTCTAAAATTTCTTTAATATTTTTTTTATTTCATATTACAGAATGTACCTTTTTTACAACGTCATACTATATTCCGCATGTAAAAAGAAATCCAGAGAGGGCCTAATGTTAAGACACTCCGCCGTTAAGTAGCGGGCTGACGGAGTGGCGGAATAAAAAATAAAAATAATCAATATTTCATTTCCCCGAGTGGGAATCGAATCCACAACCTATCACGTTTTACTGTCGCACGCTTATGCCCACGCGCCACGACTGGCATCCCCTAGCATATCTTAATAAAATATACTTTAAATATACGTTTGTTATAATTGTTTAATTAAAAAAAAAACTTACAATCTGCTAAAAATCCTCCAGGATAACCCTCTATTTGCTTTGAACTATTGAAGGCTAAGCTTTTTGTTACAAAAAGAGTGACACACAGCAGAACGTAATACATTTTAATATATATATATTTTTAAGTATTTTTCAAAACAACTCAACATTAAAAAAAAACTCTCAAGACACGTCTTTTTTCGCACCTTATCTAAAACGTAATGTATGAAAACATTCATAACGAAAACGAATATTTTTCTTACTAGCCAACTCACAAGACGCAATGTAACAATGTACGGAAATTAATGAATAATAAATAAAGTAGTTATCATAAATTACAAATATTTTTTTATAAAAAATTTACATAAATATCGGGCCTTGTATATGAAAAACTACTAATTAATTTTATACAACATTTTATTAAAGAAATAACAATATTTTTTGGACCACATGGGTCCAAAAAAAGAGAGGATATCTCAAATAACAAATTTTGATGACTATGTACTCGTAAATGTGGCCAATATTTACAAAATTTTGCATATAGATCAAACTCATACTCTTTTTCGAAGTCAGTCAGTCAAATATCAAGCAACAGGCTTTTGTAGTCATCGTATGGTTAACAAAATTTATTTTCTTGCAATTTCTAAAAAATAATTACTTAATTTTATTGTTCGACCGACACAAGTTGTTTGAGTTAACCGAAACTTTTTTATATACCTACAGGGTGACTGATACATCAAATGACAAACTGAAACAGTCCATAAGGGTGGTCATTGCCAACAATTTTTTTACTAAATTAACATTATTCAAAAAAGAAATTAGTAGCAAAATGTTAAAATATATTTCTACTAGCGGCCCGCCTGCAGCTTCGCCCGCTTAAATTACATGATTATTGATGTAATAAACAGAATTGACTGACAACTATAACTTCTAATATGATTTTTATTTCTTTAATCTGTAATATTCTAATATGATTTTTTACTACATTATCGTAATTTCTATAAGTACTTTTGATTATTTTAAATTAAAAAATACGACTAATGTTGATATTTGATATTTATAAAAATGTACATAAAGCTAATTTTTTCGCAGTCTTAAGCCCGATTTGGCTTGTATGACCACTGCACATTCCTTAGTATATAAAGTTAAAGAAAACATAAAAGCATACAAATTACAGATAATTTTAACAAACGTAAAAAATTATAAAGTAACAACAAGTGTCATTGTGAGGTAGGCTGATAAAAAACGCGTATTCGTAATTACGCGTACGTTTTAATGTCCACCTACAGTCTGTTCATTTTGTTATAAGAAAAAGAAATATTATAATCTTTTATTTTGTATTTTATATTATTTATAGTAATTTTATCTTTAAGGGTTTTCGGTACTTCATTAATCAGTCTTGGAATTATATAATTTATTGTTCTTTTACCATAAAAATTGTTTGCCCCAGTTGTTTCTATTGTATTATTTGAAAGTTTCTGTTGTAATGAAAGAAATGTTCTGAAAGTAAACTGTGTTTTACTTTATCTTGTATTGGTAATACCTTGCAATCCTGAAAAAGTTTGTATTCATTGTGCTATAATTTTTGTCTTACTGACGATGGTGCAATCATTTTTAGTGTTTTTAATTGAATATTGTAAATTTTATTAAGATGAGTTTTTAATGTTCGACCGTAGCTACTGAGCCCATATGTAATTGCGCTATCCATTAGAGATGTATATAGTTATAATTTACTTTTGAAGCGTAGTTTGTTTTTTACTAATTAGAGTTTTGCTGTAATAAGCCTCAGTTTATTGCATATATTCAATATGTCTGTCCCAATTAAATCTCTTGTCTATCATAACTCCTAGATATAAATGTTCTTCAACTTTTTCGATGGCCTTACAGTTACAAGTCATATTATTACAATGCATACAATCGTGGTCGTGAGATATAATTTCGTAGTCTTCCACTAATCTATTGTGGCTTGAGCATATATGCAGCAGTTTTGTTTTTGTGTGTTTATTACTAGACCTACGTCATGTGACCATTTACAGAGCAAGTTATAGTCACATTGTAAATTTTCCACAGCTGTCTTGATGTCTGTGTCTGCTGCTAACAGGCAAGTGTCATCAGCATATTGGAACAATTGACTTTTATTTATTATATGCTGCAAATCATCAAATTTACATATGCCAGATAGTGAAGGGGGCCTAATACTGAACCTTGAACTGTGCTTTCAGTAACGTATACACTTTCGCTATTTACTTTAACCACATATGCTCGATTTGCTAAGTAATTTTCACACCATTTTGGCTAGGGTCCTCTTATGCCTGAATTTTCTAATTTTTCGATCAAAATATCATATTGCAGGATGTCGAAGGCTTTACTATATTGTCTATGAATACCATTAGAATATGTTTTTTCTTATCTAAGCTTGCATTGACGTAGTTAGTTAAGTCAGATATTAGTTGTGTTGTGCTTTTATTGGATTGAAAGCCGAATTGTTGATAAGCTAGTATATTATTATTTTTATAGAATTCGTGTATTTGATTAGATTAGACCTATGTTATGTACGTCTTATCGTAATTTTAAAATATTCACAATATTCTTTGTAAAATAACTGTAATGATTGCATATTAACTCCTGTACAGTTTTTAAATTAATTACATACTTATATTATTAGCTAAATCTATTATTGGTAAATATGTAGTTATTACGTGTACTCTACACGTAAAAAGGCATTTTTATATAGATTTATTTCAAACGAATGAACTAACCGAAGAATCTATGTATTTACTTGATATTTCTTTGAAGATCAAATCGTTCTTTATCTATGTGTTGAATTAACTACCACTTAAACTTAACTGTTATGATTTATGAAGGTAACCTTTACTAACAATTCAATTTTGTTTACTTTATTGTTTGTACTCTGAACAGTAGTACTTTAAAAATATTTATTTTTGTCAACAGTCATATAACCAAGACGTTTCGAATGTCATTCTTTAGCCAAGAATCTAACCAGCGCGATTGCTATATAACATTCCCAGGCAAACTAATGCCTTGAGTTCATTCAAATGACGATAACTTTTTTTAATGAACCGATTTTGAGGAAATAAACTTTCTATTTATATTTTAAATGTTAAGTTGAGTTAAAACAAAGCAAATGCTAAAACTTTTAAGTAAATCGGTTCAGTACTTTCAGAGATTAACGTAACCATACATACATAGAGACATACAGACAGACCGACAAACAAGAAATTAAAAAATATATATTTTTGCTTTCTATTATTCTTTTTAAGTGTCCCTATATCCATTTCAATCAAAATTAAAAAATGTACAGACAAAATATTTTTACTGTTTTATTAGGTATATATGGAGATTATCTTGTTTCTCACGGTAAACAAATCGAATTAGGATTACTTACTGTGTACCATGAAAATTAGCAAAGTGTCGCGACGTAAGCACCAACTTTCATCACGGCCGAAGATTCGACTTATTTTTGATCAAAACTGGCCTAAGCCGAAAATTCGATCGGTCATTACTTAATTTGAATATTTTACAAGAGTTTGACGCAGTAAACACGAAACTATGGATTCAAATCTTATTTGGAGAAATGTTTATATTTATAATAAGGACGTTAGCGACCCGCTCGCGGCTTCGACCGCTTAAGCTACTTAGTTAGTTATGGAGGGAAAGAGATAGGGAGACGAAAGGCGCTAGATCTTTGTTAGATTATAAAACCTGAAAGTTCCTGTGCGCATACACCCAACATTGGTAAGTACTAAGGCATATGGAGTTTGGTTGATGGTTACTTTTATTTTGCAGCTATTAGATAAATAAAATGCAAAAAAATAGCACCACACGCGTTTAAAGCAATTCGATGATGCTTATTATTATTGTTATTTAAACCTAATTAAGAATTACTCCTGGGAAATGAAAAAATATTGATACGACCAGTAGTTCCAGAGATCTTAGCGTTTACACTAACATGTAAACAAAAAAACTCTTCCAATTTATTATATTAATATAGACTAATTATAATTATAAGCAATCGCTCGCTTTCATGTGATAAATATGAGGGTATATTTGTATGTGTGCATGTGTCTACTTTTGTTTGAGTTTGTTGTTTTATTTTGGCATCATTATCAAATCTTCATTGTGCAGTTTCCAATTTAAACGATGGTCGATTGTTATACTAAAATATTTTATACTATTTTTTTATGTAACTCTTACATGACGTTGGTTATTTGGGATTGAATTTTAGTCACGAAGTTCTTTTTAGCTTCGTCAGGTGTTGAAAAAGCACATAATAAAACTTTTATTAGTGTTGAGAGTTAAAAGGTAATTTTGAAGCCATGTTGATAAAAGAGCAAAACCCTTTTCTGCGGTAGTTTTAACATCGTCTCAAGTTTTTTCGTTTCTTCGAAAAACAACGACATCATACATTATCAAAGAATTTGTCAAGTTTATCTTGACATAGTTGGTTAATGTAAATTAAAAATAACAACGGTCGCAGGATGCTACCTTGTGGTATCCTCTTTTCACAAAACATGTTGTCACTAAATATCCTAATACCCGTACCCACTCCACTAGTTAAGGTAGCTATTAAACTTCTGTTTTGTATTAATTATCTTATTACATTCATTATGTGAACATATAATTTTAAATGATAGGAATGCAGTTAATCTTAAAGATTTATATTTATAGAAAGAAAGAAGAAATAATTGAAAAAACATTTTTATTTGATTTTTCTATTACAAATACGATTTCATCTCATTTTAATAACATTCTCCACATTTAATTTTTTTGTTACCGATAAATAATAATCATTTTCCTTATTCAAGCCTTTCACACCCAAATAGTATGGATATCTATTAGTAGTTGCCAAATAAAAAATACCTTCTTTACTTTTATCTACGTTAAAACCCAACACATTAGTAACAAGTGGTTTTCTATCATAGCATTGTCTATTCCTAGCTTGTTGTACAGAATCACACTGGATGGCTATAAATGAATTCCGGTATGTCAACGCTGTCATCCATAAAGTATAAGATCTAACATGAGAACAAAGAGAGTTACAGAATAACCAATAAACTTCACCCGGCTGATTCTCTCCGCCGTTAACATAATAAGTAACATGTGCCACTGGCGCTGCCATCCCCATATTATCTATATTTGTACTGATAACCTCAACGAAATCGGCATCACTTTTATCAATACGTTCATCCGGCCCGAGATTCCTAAAACATGGTCCCGCAGGATCTAAGCCTGTGATCCTTGATATCTTAGTTCACCAGTCAATTTGTAGAAATTCTTCCCAACAAAGCTAGCCGTCTGTACTCCAAGGCTTAAGCCAACGATTTCTGTCTTTTTTGGGTCTAGTCCTAGTTCTGTTAAATCTGCTATCATTTTGGCAGCATGTTTACCAACTGGTCTCATGAAACGGGCAGCACTGCAATAGTATATAAACATTATTTAGAATTTAGAATAAAAGTCGTCGAAAATATAATAATATCGTAATAAAATAGTAACATAAATATTTGAAATGAATAAATCCAAATTAAATATTATACTTGACCATGCTGGGCGGCAGAACCTATGTTCCCTTGTATGGCGACAAGCTGAAGACTTGTCTTTGTAGATGGTGATCGCAATCTATATATGTATATTCTATGTACTAGGCATAGACAATTAAAATCTGGTAGGAAAACACTGAGAAAGGATTTCCTCGAAATTCCTACCGGAACGGGAAAAAAATGTTTTTTTGTTACATAGTCCATACAAACAAACTTAAAAGCTATAGGCTAAAGCTACAAATCGTTTAACCTTATTACTTATGTTAAGTAACGCCTTACCGAGAGATACTCCATTGTTGTAAACATATTAGTATCTAACAATAGAACGTTATAGCCTATGTTTTTGTATGCACACTCGACATGAACGAGGCGTATGTGAAAACCGGGGCTATCTAAAAAACCACCTAAATAAACCATAGTCTTCTTCTCGAAATCTATAGCAGGGTCTTTTGCGAGTTCCTTCATCTGAAAACAAATAAAACAAAAAAAAATATGTTTTAGTATAAAAAAAAATTGTAATATGAGAAATTATAAAAAATACGATTATTATGGCTTTTGCTTTTGTATAAAAAATAATTAATTTTAAGTGTAAAATATTTTTTAAATGCTATGATATATACTAATATTATAAAGCTAAAGGGTTAAAACGCGCTAATCTAAGGGCCTATTTTTTGGAATTGAAAACATCTTTTGCGTTGATGCTTTTACATAATAATTAATATCTTTTCAAGATAATTTCTTATTACTCTTCAATTGGATTTTCCAAAAATGTATAATATATGCTATTAATCCGCTTAAAGAGTTTAATTAAAAAAAAACTATATCATGTTAATGGTCTCGATATAACCCACTGTGCTTGCGGTTAAAGTTACCCGTGGGACTTAGAATGTATTGTATGTCAAACATAACTTATAGTTATTATCATTTGAGCGCAGATAAAATGATAAGTGGTATATAATGATGAACCATGTTTCAGATAGTTTCAGATACACCATATTTATTTAACCTAGGACGTAAAGTTAATAAATTCAAAATTTAGAAACCTAAAATCTAGGCAATTGATCATATCACAAAAACATTACCTGATTATAACTGTATTTTCTACGAACTGTGCTTAACCCACTGCCGGAAACCAATACCGACAAAGTTAAATATTTTAAGCTTTTCTTTGTTATAAATGCGTCGTGAGTTGATCCTGGACCTAAAAAATAAAATTATATAGCAACTAGCGGCTTTAGCAGCTCCACGCTTTTTTCCCACAATGTATGGTAGGCACAGAAAAACCTAGTGTTAAAACACTTCGCACGAAAGCATGGAGCTTTCGGCCTCATTTTCAGGACATTACCAATGCCGCGTAAGAGCGGAGAAATGAAACTAATTTAAATATTACAATCATTCTCACATTAACCAAAAAACTCTGTCCCACTGAGCTCTAACAGATTTCAGCACAAATTGCTATAACTTTATAAGATATTAAGTTTTTACTATTGTTATCTATATATATAAAAGGACTTGTGCTGACTGACTGAGGTAAGATGCACGCAGAGCCGTAACCGCTGATGGTAGAAACGTGAAATTTGGGCAGATGTTTATATTCTGGACATCCAGTAAGAAGGGAATTTGAAAAATGTTAACCCTAAAGGGATGAAATAGGGGTTGTAAGTTTGTATGGATTTTTTTTTTATCTGTACCGATTTTTATAAAATTTTAAATTCAGACTCTTAAAAATATTTAATTGAACACGTGTTTCATGGTTATTAAGAATTCACCCCCTAAGGGTTCAAATAAGGGGTTGAAAGTTTATATGGAAAAATCTTTAAATTGCCACCGATTTTTATAAAAAAAATAATTCAGACTTTTTAAAAATATTTTATTGAAAACGTATTTCGTGGTTTTTTTAGAATTCACTCCTAATAAGCGGGCGAAGCCGCGCACGCCCTCTAGTACATTATAAATGAAACTATTGTTATCACCTTGATTGTAAATATTTTTAACTTTTACCACCGCTTCACAAAATGCCTCGCCTTAGACCTAAGAAGAATCGGTCTTTTTTTATAATCAATTGTTTCCTGATTTACACTTACTTATTAGTATACTGAAGTAGGCTGGAACGACTGACATTTCATTCCCAAGGCGTGTTATCATTTATATAATCATGAATTTGATAATAACCGTTATAAAATATAAACGTCTTTTCAAAACTTTTTAAAATTGTGCTATAGAGCGTTCCCACGTGTTTTCTGGGATCTTCTTGTAAAAGTGTACACATTGCTCCATAAAAGAATTACGAACTCGACGCAATCGAGTTACAAATTCGATAAGTTTTTGCCTATTTCTAGTATTAATATGGTGTATATCACCAATTTTGGTAAAATCATTAATAAAATATTAAATCTTAATATATATAACATTTTCAATAATATATTGAGATGCAAATGTCAATATATTATTTTTTAAAATTGTTGCCTTACCGATTTGTGCGAATAGCTCGCTTCTGCAAGACAAAAAATCATTTAATACCGGCTGCATTACCCCAAAGTAGAATACCGTAAGACATAATACTATGAAAGTAGCTAAAATAAACAAGGTAAGTCATTTCCACGTCAGTCTGATTTTTTAACTGCAAATCTGTTGAGCAAGTCTATTCGCCAATCCATCAATACGAAGTCCCCACTGCAATTTGGAGTCAACGTGGATACCGAGATATACCGTAGAATCAACAGAATCCACGGGTTCACAATTCAAAAGTAGTAGTAATTAAGTAGTAAAGGTAAGTAATTTACATATGTAAAAAAGAAAAAGGGCTAAGAATAGACCCTTGTGGGACCCCTTAACTAATTATTGACTCAGGAGATTGATTATTTAATAATGGTTTGCCATAGATGGCGGATTTTCCTAAGATATAATTTTGAATACACGCGATTAATGTGGTTAAAATAATTTAATTTATAAAATTACTACAATTTAATGTGTTTGCAGTGAAAATGATTTATATTGAAAAATATTTTGTCGAAAGGAAGTGCATGAAGTGCTAACGAGTTAAAATTGTTTATTTTACGATAGCATATTAGTTTCAAGGATAGATAATATTCTAGAATTGGGCAAAACAATATGTTAAGGTCGCCAAGCGGGAAAAATGTTATGAAATATATTTTCATACGCCTAATGTGGTCGCGTAAAAATAAATATCCAAAAATGTTACCATACTTATTTGCTTTTCTTGGTCAAGCTTCCATACATACATATACTGTTTCTTTTTTTGTATTAGAAATAAATTATAAAACAGGAAGCGCAGGGGCACAAAGTGTGGCTGTAAACGCGACGGGTTGTGGATTCGATTCTCACTCGGGGAAATGAAATATTAAATATTTCCATTTTCTCCGCTTTGGTTCTGCCATTCAACACGCAATGCCTCAAGAATCCGGCGGAAAATGGGGAACGGAGGAAATTAAATATTTGTTATAAATAAATAAATAAATCAGCTTCACGCTGTATCCCGCACACAGCAAGGTAGGCAGAGGGAACCTAGTGTAAGACAATTCATTCCCCACTTTCTGCCGAATTCTGGAGGCATTGCGTGTTAAGTGGCAGAACTCAACGCCGCGCTTTGCCTCGAAACCATAGCAAATTGAAATATAAATTCAAGTAAATACTTCATCTCGAGTGGGGATCGAACCCACAACCCCTCGGTTTTACAGTCTTACTTTGTGCCGCTGCGTCGCGACTGGCTGATTAAATATTTATTTAAATTGATATTTCCATTTCTTCGCTCTAGTGTCGAAGCAAAGCGCGGCGTTGAGTTTCGCCACTCAGCAATAAAAGAAACAGAGTGTCTTAACACTATATTCCCTCTGCCTATCCTGCTGTATGTGTGAGGTTGATTTTTTTTAATTTTGAATATTGCAGGTAAAAATACCTCACCTCATCTCATTATTTCAGTCAAGGTTATTTGTCTCAAGATCGCGTGATTGTTTCCTATATAGATCTCGTTTACAGTAACAATTTGTAACCCTGCGCCACGACTGGTCTCAATAAAAAAAGAAAATACATTTTTTAATTGCTCTAAAATTGACTCATAGTGTCAATTTTTCTTCTTCTCATCATTGAGAAGTAAATAAGACCAATACCTTCTATTAACGTCATAATATTAAAGAATAACATGCCGTAAGGAGCGGCGTAGTGATAAATTATCATCAATAAAATACATTGTGAATAAGCACATACTAAACTTGTCTTCTGTTTCTTAGAAGTTGTTGTTAAAATTATGTAAAGACATGCTGCATTATCCATCATTTGATGTAGAATTTGAGAGATCGTATACAATAAAATTTTAATATCTGTGGGTAGTACTTTTTTAGCTTCACGTTTTCTCCCGCAGCAGATTAGGTAGGTTCACCTAAGTAGACTATGGTCGTCTTGTGTAAATATTAACGTATTTTAAGGTTCCGTACTTTATAAGAAAAAAAAACAGAATCTCTTATAAATTTAAAATTCAGAAAATTGTAGTTCATATTATAGTGAAATTGCCCTCAGTGAGGCGAGTCCGAGTCCGACTCGCACTTCACCGGTTTTTTTAAACTGTTTTTCCCAATGGGTCAGAGGCAATACGAATCCGTTTCTCATTTTCCGCTCAATTTCCATAATATTGCGTGTTGTTTGGCAAATGACAAAAATCTTACGACGACCTTATCTTATCAGGACCGGGCGGGTGAATATAAATATTATAATACAAAACATTCCCCGAGGAGAAATCGAACCCATCAACAATCACGCTTGCAGTCAGAGGCTGTGCTACAATGATAAAAACTCAATATTTTCCTTCCTCAATTATTAGTTAAAGTGTTAAGGTATAACTATCTTGTACAATGCTCATACTCGGGACAAATGAGTTTTCCTTTCTTTATGGTCATTCAGTATATTGTTAAATAGTAACTTAACATTCCGTATAGCAAAGGAGACAAAGAGAACATAGTGTTAAAACGCTTTATTGTCCACTCACACGCTGACGTATACCGAAATAAATATAAATAAATATATAAAAATAATCTAACAAATATCTATGCGCTAAAATTTACATGTTTATATTTTTTTAATATATCGACAATTGGGTACTCTTGTTTTTCCGCTTCACGTTGTATCCCACATGTAGTAGGGTAGACAAAGGGAGCCTAGTGTTACTAGGACACTCCGCTCCTCACTTTCTGCTGAATTCTGGAGGGTTTGCGTATTGAGTGATGAAACTCAATGCTGGGATTTGCATCGACACCAGAGCAAAGAAATGAAAATATTAAATATTCCATTTCCTTGAATGGAAATCGAACCCACAATCTGTCGCGAGTGGCAATTTTTTTGTAAAAAAGTATAAAATAACAAACGATAACTTTATCACGAAGAAGGTATCAGGCTACTTGAGTAAGTAGCCTAAAATGTCCATTTGATCTTTATGCATAAAATGTTTCGACTTGTCTAACATAAACATCTTTCGCAATGGGAGAGTGCGGCATATGAAATGAACATTGATACATATTAATATTATCCATCGTGGTTCAGTGGGAAGCTGTATGATTGTAAATTGGTCTTTATGGGGTCGATCCTCACCCGGGGGAATTTATTATTTTTATTTACTGGCTAGGGTAAGAAGAAATGCAACGTTATGCTCCGCCACTCATTATGCCATATTTCGAAAACGAGGAACGATCGGTCTTTATATTACCTTATCTCTGCCTACGGTATAAAATAAGTATAATACGGTATAGTATATAATCTGATTTCGTTAAAATATAACCATTAATATCAGGCTAACGTGAAAAGATAGAGTAAAAATTTATATTAACCTATTTTTGAATTACTGCTTGTAATTATAAAAAATATATATTTAGATAACTTAAATAAATGGTCCGCGAAACCATGAGTTTGAGTTATGCCACTCAACACGCAATACCTCCAAAATTCGGCAGAAAGTGGGGAACGGAGTGTCTTAACACGAGGTTCTCTCTGCCTACACTGCTGTGTGCAGGATACAGTGTAAAACTGAAATAAATGGTGGATTCACTACTTGAAATATTAGAATTTACTCCGTTATGTATCAAACTGTAACTGTACTAAAAAGACTATCACTTTAGTTGAATAGCACGTCAATCTTTTATAATAATTAATAGAGTATTTTTTTCTTTTGTCATTTTATAACCGCTTCATTCTATATTTTTCTTAATGATTTTATTATTTTACCATAAATGAAACCATTTTAATGAACATTTTTTAAAAATAACAAAAATATACGTACTACGTAACATAAACTTTGTAAGCTTACTTTAAATATATATTAAAGAATATTAACCTGTTAAAATTTAAAAAAAAACTCACAATCTGCCAAAAATCCTGCAGGATATCCTTCTATTTGCTTTGAACTATTCAACGCTAGGCTATTGCTAACAAACATCATAATACATAATAGTAAATAATACATTTTTAATATATGTTTTTTTCACAATTAAAAGAAAAACTTCTAGGCACGTCTTATCTTGCACTTCTTCTAAAATCTAATGTAGTTTCAAATTTGTTTCAATGTCCTTTAAAAACACAATGTACCTACCCAATGCCGTTATCATTGATAAAGAAAACTAATATTTTTCTTTTTTAACGCAACTTGCAAGTCGCAAAGCAACGGAGCACGGAAGTTATTGAATAAAGTAAATGTAATATTTTTTTTTTTTTAAAGAGTAAGAAAATATTGTACGTTCACTACTGTCCATATTGTGTTATCAATCCGTAGATAGATATCGCCTTAAATACGGAAAACTGTAATAAAATTTCATTCTATTATTTTTCAATCTATTTAAGGTTCCCTTAATTGAAATATACCTCATTAAGATCAAGAAAATATCACATTACGACTTTTAGGATCAGAGAATTTACGGACAAACATACAAAACATTTTACATGATACACTAAAGAAATTTACATACAGATCAAACCGAAGACCTTTCATGTTTGGAGAAAGTTTTAAATATCAATTTTGATGCACTTGTACCAACAAGAATTATTGAAGAAAATCTCAGAATGCTTTGTATTGGAATTTCCGCAGTATTTAGAGGATAACATATAAAATACATGTTTCTTGGCATACTTGTTCCAATAACAAGGTTTATTAATAATTTTATTGACTAATATGAAGTAAACTGGTAGTTTGCGTACGAAAGAACAAATCAACTTCACGCTGTATCCCGCACACAATTGGGTAGGCAGAGGAAATCTAGTATGAAGACATTTTGCGTTCCGTTTCGTTCGTCATTTTCAGCTGAATTCTGGGGGCCTTGCGTGTTTTTAACCCCGGCTTTGCCTCGAAACCATAACGAATAAATGAAAATTTAACATACATTTTTTTTACATATACTAAAAAAAATTATTATATCTACAGCTCAAGCTGAGAAACTTTTTTCTTTGAAGCACAATATCAAGTTCTTTGAAGCACCTGTGCAGGCACACAGGATAGTAGGTGCTGCATGCTGTAAATGTACTAGTTGCTGCATGTTAGGGAGATAGAAGCCCGATAATTAGTCACATTTCATGGACACCGATACACAACCTAAGAAGGCATTCTGTTTCATATGGCAGAACATCTTTTGAAGCAAAAAAAGACAATCAATTAATACATTTTATTTTATTGAATCTTACAGTCACTTAATCTTAAAAGAGTGGGAGCCCGATGAAGCCAGACCATTGTTACTTCATAAAATCTGAAAGTTTCTATGCGTACAAACCCAATACTAGCAAGTAATTAGAATTTTGGATGGTGGTTACTTTGGCAAAAAGGCTGAAAGTTAATATTACCACCACACAATGCCCAATTCACTGCCGGTGCTAAGAAGATATATTAGAAAAAAAAAATTAATTTTTTTGCCTTTTGTTGGTCTTTCTATTTGTCTGGGTGTTAATTGTCTGGCTAAATCGATTTAAATAGGGATATGATCATTTTCGTGTCCTTTTTTTAAGAAAATGAGTTTGAACAAATTACATTTATTTTAAGATTTAAATTACATATAATTTTGTATATTTCTATAATTGATATACATAGTTATTAAAACGCATGCTTAGAAAACATATTTAAAAAAAAAAGTTATCGTCATTTGAATGAACTCAAGGCATTACTTTGCTTGCGAATGTTATATAGCAATAGCGCTGGTAAAATTTCTGGCTAAAGCATGACATTCGAAACGTCTTGATTATATGACTGTTGATAAAAATATATATTTTAGAAGCACTATTATACAATATTTTATAAATTAAAATTAAAAAATTAAATTAGCTTCACGCTGTATCCCGCACACAGCAGGGTAGGCAGAGGGAACCTAGTGTTAAGACACTCCGTTCCCCACCTTCTGCCGAATTCTGGAGGCATTGCGTGTTGTGTGGCAGAACTCAACGCCGCGCTTAACGTCGACACCAGAGCGAAGAAATGAAAATATAAATTTAAGTAAATATTTCATCTCCTCGAGTGGGGATCGAACCCACAACCAGTCGATTTTCCAGTCACACCTCGTGCCGCTGCGCCACGACCGGCCTCTACAATATTTTATACAATGAAATAAACAAAATTGAATTGGTGCCACTACCGACCCCTACAATATTTTATACAATGAAATAAAGAAAATTGAATTGTTAATGGAGATTACCTTCATAAATCATAACAGTTAGGTTTAAGTCGTAATTAATTCAACACAGAGATAAAGAACTATTTGATCTTCAAAGAAATATCAAGTAATTACATAGATTTTTTGGTTTGTTCGTTCGTTTGAAATAAATCTATATGAAAATGCCTAAAAACATCCTTTCTACGTGTACACTGTAATAACTACATATTTACCAATTGCCATTTTTAGCTATTACAGTTATTTTACAAAGAATATTATGAATCCTTACCCAAATCAATAATTTAACATTTAAAGCTGTTTCTGAAATAGTAAATTAAATTATTAACTGACATTAGTACATTTAACAGAGTTTTAAAAAACATAACATAAGTAAAAAGAACGTAATGTTACAAAAATATATACATATAATAAATAATTAGCTTTGTGTATATTTTTATAAATATCCAATATCAACATTGGTCGTATTTTTTAGTTCGAAACATTAAAAAAAATCTTATCGAAATTACGATAATGTTGTAAAAAAATCTTATTAGAATATTACAGACTAGCGGCTCGCCCACGGCTTCGCCCGCTTAAAATACATGATTATTGATTTAATAAGCAATTGATTGACAATTATAATAATAATATAATAATAATGTTTATTTTTTTCAATTTTTTGTATAACAATAACATTTTTTAACGATAACAGCTGCAGCAGTACAATACTGTGTCGCAGCTATTATCCTCCACCTCACAAAACGCCGTTACATTCATTATACCAAATTTAAATTGAAATAATAAAACAAAATAACTATACATATAAGGTAAGAATAATAAAAAAAAAGAAATAAAAATTAATTAATGACTTCTAATATGATTTTTTTACGACATTATCGTCAAAGAATTTTTGATTGTTTTAAATAAAAAAATACGACCATTGTTGAAATTTAATATTTATAAAATATACATAAAGCTAATTATTTATCACACGTATATATTTTTGTAACTTTATGTTCTTTTTACCTATATAATATACTCTGTTAAATGCGCTGATGTCAGTGAATAATTTAATTTACTCATTCAGAAACAGCCTTAAATGTTAAATTATTGATTTGAAGGATTCATAATATTCTTTGTAAAATAACTGTAATAATTGCATATTAACTCCTGTACAGTTTTTAAATTAGTTACATATATTATATGAACGAACCAACCAAAAAATTTTTGTATTTACTTGATATTTCTTTTAAGATCGTTCTTTATCTCTATGTTGAATTGATTACGACTAAAACTTAACTGTTATTATTTATGAAGGTAATCTCCACTAACAATTCAATTTTGTTTACTTTATTGTATAAAATATTATATAATAGTATTTCAAAAATATATATTTTTATCAACAGTCTATATGACTGTTGATAAAAACAGACAGACAGACAGACAGACAGACAGACAGACAAACAGACAGACAAACAGACAGACAGAAAAGAAATTAAAAAAAAATCTTTTTGCTTTTTATTATTCTTTTTAAGTGTCCCTTTATCCATTTCAGTCAAAATTACTAAATGTACAGACAAAATATTTTTACTGTCTTATTATATACATATATTATATACATACATACATACATACATATATATATATATATATATATATATATATATATATATATATATATATATATATATATATATATATATATATATATATATATATTGAGATTAAAGTAATAAAAAAATCATATTAGAAGTCATTATAGTTGTCAATCAATTCTGCTCATTAAATCAATAATCATGTATTTTAAGCGTGCGAAGCCGTGGGCGGGCCGCTAGTATTCAATAAACCCTCATCTGTATCGATATTGTATTTGTATTGACTATTGAAAGTAACTAAAAAACAGTTATACTACGGGGGTCGTCGTGGCGTAATAGGTTCGATGTTTTTGACACGATATAAAATAGTATATTCTATAGAGGAGTCACACATTATAAAGAATGTATTCTTTCACAATAATAAATAGGTATATTCTTTAGAGGATACTGTACTTACTACGGTGGGTGTTTCCGTTAGTACCTCATATTGCACATTTTCTTATGAAAAAGTAGTTATTGTCGCATAATTGTTAGACATATGGTATTACAAGAAAGTTTCTTATATTATTATTATTATTGATGTCTTTTATAAAACTGTAATACAGCACTTTACTCTATTGTCACTTATTTCCACAGCGTCCGTCATATAAGGATTTTTATTGTACTTGTAGGATTCTAATGGTTAAAATTCAAACACACAAACAAGAAATCAAATCTTTTCCCTTTATAATATTGGTATGGATAAAAAGTGAAATAAATTTTATTAAAAGAAAATGTGATTTTTATTATAATTACGGTTTCATCTCATTTCAATAATATTCTCTGCATTCAATTTTTTTGCTACCGATAAAAAGTAATCGTTTTCCTTTTTCAAGCCTTTCACACCTAAAAAGTATGGATATCTGTTAGTGGTTGTCAAATAAAAGATACCTTCTTTACTTTTATCTGCGTTAAGACCCATCACATTAGTAACAAGTGGTTTTCTATCATAGCATTGTCTATTCCTAGCTTGTTGTACAGAATCACATTGTATGGCAATAAAAGAATTTTGGTGTGTCAACGCTGTCATCCACAAAGTATAGGATCTAACATGAGAGCAAACAGAGTTGCATAATAACCAATAAACTTCACCCGGTTGATTCTCTCCACCATTGACATAATAAGTAACATGTCCCACAGGCGCTGCCATGCCCATATTATCTATATTTGTACTGATAACCTCAACGAAATCGGCATCACTCTTATCAATACGCTGATCTGGTCCAAGATTCCGAAAACATGGACCAGCTGGATCTAAGCCTGTGATCCTTGATATCTTAGTTCCAGTCAGTTTGTAAAATGTCTTCCCAACAAAGCTAGCCGTTTGTGCTCCAAGGCTTAAGCCAATGATTTCTGTCATTTTTGGATCTAGTCCTAGTTCTGTTAAATCTGCTATCATTTTGGCTGCATGTTTACCAACTGGTCTCATAAAACGTGCAGCACTGCAAATAAATATAAATATTATATAATAAATATCACTATAAAATAACAATTATGTAAATAAATCAAATAAAAAATCAAAAAGATCAACATGGAGAAAGAAACGGATCCGTTAAAAAGAAACGGATTAATAATAATAGGATTTATTTTTATATAAAGAATTTATTACATATTGTATTATTAAGTGAGAAATAACTTAAAATATTTTATTTAAAAAACGTTATCTTTAAAATTCTATTTAACGAAACCGGAAATTATTATATATATTAATGTTGAGGTATCTTGATTGATTTCTTTAGGTATGAGCTTAAAATATTTTACTCTATATGCTGTTCTCGTAAAAGGGGCGCTGACGCTTCCACCCTGCATATCCATATGTAATTCAAGTGGGGAAGAATACAAACAATAACATGAACGAATACGAAATGGTCGCGGAAAAGCATATTGCTTAAGTAAGTAAGTAAGCGGTGCGTTAGTTGAACGGTGAAACGTCAGCACAGCTGAACGTTTGTCCGTAAACAATGCAGTATTGGTACTGACGATGTGGTTTGAAGGCGATACCTGGGTATTATATAAAATAAAAGAAAAAAATGAAGAGATACGATCTCTTCGCAGGATACGCGGAATGTAGCTGATCGAATCCATAATGAAGAGATACACAAAATGGCAGGTACCAGCGAGAACATCGCAATGAAAATGAAGAAGAACATGTTAAGATTATTTGCGCAAATAAAACGTATGAGTGATTAAAGAATAACAAAATAGATTTATGAAGTAAAAGTAAGCAGTACGAAATGTAGGCGGAGACTTTCGTAAACACAGGTTCAATCATATTGGAAGGAAGGGAGAGACCGTAGTGTATGGCACTTCTTTCTCTAATGCTGGCTGGGGTAGCCATATTAAGCCATATTGTTATGAATGCAGTATGAATCTAAAAAAATACACTATTTAACGTATTTCGTTTATGGTATTGTTTTCGTCTTTTTTACCCTACTATATCTCACATATAAACGGAGTAGGCAGAGGGAACTTAACAACGTAGTGTTAAGACACTTCGTTCTCATTAAGACGCTTCCTTTGCCCAATTTGCGCAGAATTCTGAAGTAATTGCGTCTTTTTACCATATACCATACCATATATTAAATAACGCCTTACCGAGGATACTCCACTGTAGTAAACATATTGGTATCTAACAATAGAACGTTATAGCCTATATTTTTGTATGCACTCGACATGAACAAGGCGGGTGGAAAAACGGGGCTATCTAAGAAACCGCCTAAATAAACCATAGTCTTCTTCTCGAAATCTATAGCTGGATCTTTTGCGAGTTCTTTCATCTGAAAATAAAATAAAATAATTTATATTTTAGTATAAAAATAAGGATAACATGAGAAATTATAAAAATACAATGATTTTGTTTATAAATAAACAAACCCATAATAAGAGGCAATAACAATACTACATGACCAATTAACTGCACCACAATTGACATGATGGACGACCACAAAATCCGAATATTGACCAGGATATCAAAGGACCCCAGAATATTCCAAAAATATAAAAAGAAGCCAAAGCTTTAACAACCAATAAAGAACAAAAAAGGCACGTATGACAAAAGTCATAACTCAACAATTTTTTTTTAATAACCTGGCATCTTCTTTTATAAAGGCAAAATATGTGTATGGGGCGATCAAAGTGAGCTGTAACCAATATTTAACTAATTAAAATTAACAAATTAATTCTTTCTTTTTTTTGTAAGATTATTAGTACATATAAGATCCATTGTTCTTATATATTTTTTTATATTAGACCAGTCGTGGCGCAGGAGCACTGAGTGTAAATGTAAAATTGACTGGCTGTAGGTCCGATCTCCACTCGAGGAGTTAAATATTTACTTACATTTATATTTTATTTCTTCGCTCTGGTGTCGAGGCAAGCGCGGCGTTGAGTTCCACCACTCAACACGCAATGCCTCTAGAACTCAGGGGAAAGTGGGGAACGGAGTGTCTTAGCACTAGGTTCCCTCTGCCTACCCTGCTGTAAAAAACATTACCTGATCATAACTATATTTTCTACGAACTGAATTTAACCCACTGCCGGAAACCAATATCGACAAAGTTAAATATTTTAAACTTTTCTTTGTTATAAATGCGTCGCGAGTTGATCCTGGACCTGAAAAATACAATTATGTAGCAACTAGCAAAAAACAGATACCGCAGTCAACGTGGCTAATTACTGGCAAAATATTATATGAATTTCCAAGCATTGACACGAAGAAGACTAGCAACTTTGGCAACTTTACGCTTTTTCCCACACAGGAGGGTAGGCAGGGAGAAACTAGTGCTAAAACACTTCTTCCCATATTTTCCTCCTCATTTTTGGGACATTATATGTTTAATAGCGGACGTCAATCTCGCATTTGAGCTTTTAGAACTTTTCCTGGTGATAACGTCATCACCATGTGGGTCGAAAACCATCCCCAAAGTCATCAAAAATAAGCAAACAAAGAACCAACCCCCCACCCCCACTCTCATAGTGCTTATGTAATACTTGCGAACGACCCCATACCTCCACACGGTCCTGAGATAAAAGCGTGGCCACTAGTTAATGACATAGTCTATATCTATATATATAAAAGGACTTGTGCTGACTGACTGAGGTAAGACGCACGAAGAGCCGTAACCGCTGATGGTAGAAACGTGAAATTTGGGCAGATGTTTATTTTCATATTCTGGGCATCCACTAAGAAGGGAATTTGAGAAATTTTAACCCTAAAGGGATGAAATAGGGGTAGAAATTTGTATGGAAAAAAATGTTAATCTGTACCGATTTGTATAAAATTTAAAATTCAGACTCTTAAAAATATTTCATTGAACACGTGTTTCATGGTTTTTAAGAATACATCCCCTAAGGGTTCAAATAAGGAGTTGAAAGTTTATATGGAAAAATCTTTAAATCGCCACCGATTTTTATAAAAATTGAAATTCAGACTGTTAAAAATATTTTATTGAACACGTGTTTTGTTGTTTCTTTAGAATTCACTCCTAATAAGCGGGCGAAGCCGCGCGCGCCCTCTCGTATATGTATAATAAAACAGTGAAAATTGTAATAGAAAATATGATCACGCTTATCTCCGAAAGTGCTGAACAGATATACTTAAAACTTTCACCAATTCACCAACAACCATCACCAACAAACAACTCCCGGAGTAGAAATCACTCACACCACAACAATCACGTTTGCAGTCTAAGCCAGAAAATAGCCTTAACGTCATACTAAACAAATTATTGCAATAAAAATAAATTATATACTAGTAGGTACTATAAATATAAGACAAGTACAATAGTAACCCAATCTGACCCCTAATGCTTTTATTGTTTACTAGCGGCTCGCCCACGGCTTCGCCCGCTTAAAATATATGATTATTGATTTAATAAGCAGAATTGATTGACAACTATATTTCTTTCAAGATCATAAATGTGGACAAAAATGTCGACAGACAGACAAGAAATTGAAAAAAAATCTTTTTGCTTTCTATTATTCTTTTAAAGCGTCCCTCTATCCATTTCAGTCAAAATGACTAAATGTACAGACAAAATATTTTTACTGTCTTATTATATATAGAGATAACTCTAATGATACAAAGTCTATATTTTTCTTCCTCAATTATCATTGATGGTGTCAAGTAAATAACTTGTATAATGTATAATACTCGAAACAAACGAGTTTTCCTTTTCTGGTCATTCAGTAAATTGGTAAGTAGTAGCTTAACATTTTTACCCCATAGCAAGGTACGCAGAGGTTACTTCTGTTAGTGTTTTAAATACTCACCCAATTTTCGTATAATAAAATTAATCGGACGACTATTTCATTTTTATTTAGCTTCACGCTGTATTATGCTGATGGACCCAATTGTTAAGACACTCCGTTCTCCACTTTCCGCCGAAGTTTCGAGCTGTGCTTCAACAGTAAAGCGAAGAAATGTAAATATTAAATATTTCATCTCCAGGAGTGGGAAGCGAACCTACAATCCGTCGCACTTACAGTCACACGCTTGTGCTCCTGCGCCACGACTGGGGTCTACTAACTATAAGTGAAAATATATAATAACTAGAGGGCGCGCGCGGCTTCGCCCGCTTATTAGGAGGGAATCCAAAAAAACAGGAAACACGTGTTCAATAAAATATTTTTAACAGCCTGAATTTAATTTTTATAAAAATCGGTGGCAATTTAAAGATTTTTCCATATAAACTTTCAACCCCTTATTTGAACTCTTAGGGGGTAAATTCTTAAAAACCATGAAATACGTGTTTAATGAAATATTTTAAAGAGTCTGAATTTCAAATTTTACAAAAATAGGTGCAGATTAAAAAATTTTTCCATACAAACTTTCAACCCCTATTTCATCCCTTTAGGGTTAAAATTTTTCAAATTCCCTTCTTAGTGGATGTCCAAAATATGAAAATAAACATCTGCCCAAATTTCACGTTTCTACCATCAGCGGTTACGGCTCTGCGTGCGTCTTACCTCAGTCAGTCAGCACAAGTCCTTTTATATATATAGATTGAAGAATTGGTGGTATTAAATTAAATAGAGGATTGGTGGTATTGGGGTCGATCCTTACTATATATCATTATTTTTCTTTTAAATGCAACGTTAAGTTCCGCCACTCATCACGCAATATCTCGAAGAATAGAGTGTATTGACATTATGGTATTTCTGCCTTCCTATATTAGCACAAAAATATTAGCATCTGATTCCGCTCTCGGAAAAAGATTTCGCAAAAATGTATAATTGTCTGTTTTGAATTACCTACTGTTTATAATCTTTACTAGTTAATTTAAATATATATATATATACATTAAAGGTGAATTCAAACACATTAACTTTTTGTAGTAATTAATAAAGTACGTTTTTCTCTAATAACTTTTATTTGTTTAATCCTATGTTTTTTTAATGATTTTATTCATTACTAGCGACCAGCTCGCGGCTTCGCCCGCTTAAATTTGTGAATTATTTGTTTGTTTAAGTACAGGGAATTACGTTCCTGTTTCAATAAATAATGTATGCTTGCAGCGCAGTTAAGATTTCTAAAGTGAAAATTATTAAAGCCATAGGGTGGCATTTTCGATTTTCATTAAAATTATTAAAAAATATTATTGGGGGCATTTAACAAAGTAATAGAACCAGAAACAATACATTTACAAATTTTGTCTGTTTGTCGACTTATCTCAGAAACGACTTAACCGATTAAAGGAGCGAAGACGCGATCGCGGTGCGGTAGCGGTAAAATCAGTTAAATTCTTTTTATTTATTTTTTATTGTAACATTAGTCATGTATGATTAGTGTAATGATTAAATAACTGACTTATTATAAGAGTTTAGAATTTGATCAAAATACATTATATATACAAAATATTTTAATTTTTCTCTTAAAATAATAAGAGAAAAATTAAAATAACATATAACATCTTATATTATAATAACGTATAATATATTTATATAAATAAGAATGTATTTTTTTGTTTAATAGCTTGTAATAGTTGTAATAACTATTAGCGCATGCAAGATAAGAACATTTTATAAAGTTGTTTAATTCTATAAAAATTATAAAAACTACCAGTATTTTTATACTTTATAAAATATTTATTCAAATTAAAAAAATATCTGTTTTCCACCTGAAAAACACTAAAGGGTGACAAAATATTAAATATATATAAATATGTAGATACCAGTTAGTTAGTATCGATACCAGTACTGGTAATAATAATTGAAAAATACATATACTACGGGATATTTAAAGCTGTTCATTATGATAGAATCAGTATATCTATAGAGGAATAACATGCTCTTTTTATTCTTTGACAATAGTATATATATTTTTTAGATGTCCCTCTGTACTACGATGGCGGCTCTGTTCTAGTTAGTTTGCACATTTTCTTTTGAAAATTAGTTATGCTGGCATAACTCTAACAGTTACACATTGTATCGTAAACTTTTTTTGTAAATATTGGTGTCTTCCATAAAATTGTAGTACATCACTTTGCTCTATTGTCAATAATTTCCACAGCATACGCGATATAAGTTTTTTTTTGGTATTCTTTTACACGTTAATCGTCTAATTGTAAAAGAATCTTCCAAATCTGTCCCGTTGTTTCGAGCCCTATCAATTCAAATAAAGAAACAAAAAATGTTGGGGTTGTCTTCATCATTTTAGTGATATTGATGCATTTTTTATTATTACATGATTTTCTTTAGATTGATATTTTTAAATTCGTTATATCTTTTGAATGGAATGTCCGATTTTATTAATTTAAAAAGTTTTTTACACGTATCTTTAATAAAATATTACACATTTAATGGGATAAGGATTAATGCAGAGCTATGAATAATATGTTTTGATTGTCGGCACTTTCATCAACCTATAAAATATAAAAATGTAGTTATATTGTCATAACTACAGTAGTTGAACATATAGTATCGCCTACTTTTTCATAGATATTGAGCCGTTCTATAATACTGTAGAACATTGTTTTGTTCTATCATCAATAGTTTCAATAGTTTTCGCAGCGCACGCGATGATAGAATTTTTAAGATCGATTTCTTCACACCTTGGGTTACATTATTGCATTTTTATTAGGGATCCCTATTTTTTTAGAAAACGTATTATAAGGTTATATTGTGTAGGTCAGTAAAGATGCAGCTTTCTAATAGTGAAAGAATTTTTGATGTCGGTCCGGTAGTTTTTATGTAAAAACAATACAAACATACATACAAAATTACAAATCTTTTCTCTATATAATATTAGTATAGAAGTATAAATACATAAAGCTAATTATTTATTATACGTTTATTTTTTTGTAACATTACGTTCTTTTTTCATATGTTATTTAAGTCTCATCATAATTTTAAAACTCTGTTAAATGTGCTGATGTCAGTGAATAATTTAATTTACTGCTTCAGAACAAACAGCCTTAAATGTTAAATTATTGATTTGAGTAAGGATTCATAATATTCTTTGTAAAATAACTGTAATGATTGCATATTAACTCCTGTACAGTTTTTAAATTAGTTACATATATTATTAGCTAAATGTACAATTAGTAAATATGTAGTTATTACAGTGTACACGTGGATAGGATGTTTTAGGCATTTTTATATAGATTTATTTCAAACGAACGAACGAATCAAAAAATCTATGTATTTACTTGATATTTCATTGAAGATCAAATGTTCTTTATCTCTGTGTTGAATTAATTACGACTTACACTTAACTGTTATGATTTATAAAGGTAATATCCACTAGCAATTCAATTTTGTTTACTTTGTTGTATAAAATATTGTATAGTGCTTCAAAAATATATATTTTTTACAACAGTCATATAACTAAGACGTTTCAAATGTCATTATTTTTCCAAGAATTATCAGCGCGATTGCTATATAACATTCGCAGGCAAACTAATGCCTTAAGTTCATTTAAATGACGATATTTTTTTTTTTAATTAACCGATTTTGATGAAAGAAACTTTCATAGATAAGTGGAGTTAAAAGTTACAAAGTTAAATCGGTTCAATACTTTCAGAGAAAAATGTGACCATACATATCGACAGACAGACAGACAAGAAATTAAAAAAATATATTTTTGATTTCTATTATTCTTTTTAAGTGTCCCTCTATCCAATTCAGTCAAAATTACTAAATGTACAGACAAAATATTTTTACTGTCTTATTATATATAGAGATAACATTTTTCAAAAACTACAAAAAGATACTACAAGGCTCACTTTAAATATATTTTTGATAATATAAATCTATTAAAATAAAAAAAATGCTTACAATCTGCTAAAAATCCTGCAGGATATCCTTCTATTTGTTTTGAACTATTCAACGCAAGGATATTGCTTATAAAAATCATAATACACAATAGTAAATAAAACATTTTTACAATTTTTTTAACTTCTTAGCACTTAGCACGTCTTAAGCACGTCTTATCTTGCACTTATTCTAATATCTAATGTACATTCAAGTTTATTCCGATGTCCTTTATACAAAAATCATACCTATTGCCGTTATCATTTATATAGAAAACTAATATTTTTCTTACAAATATTAAATTAATTTATTATATTTTTAAATAAGTAAAAAAATGTTTCCGTCCACTAACCCAATATTGTGTTATAAATTCGTAAATATCGAGCTTTATATATGAAAAACTGTAAAAGTTATTGAAGAAAATCTCAGAATGTTTTATGTTGGGATTTTGACAGGTATTTAGAGGAGAAAATATAAAATATGTAATTCTAGGTGTATTTGTCACAATAACAAGGATTATTCATTTTATTGACTAATATAAAGGAAACTGGTATATACTGGTATATGGCCACAAAAAAGAAATTGTGAATTTGCTCATATATTTATAACTTTTAACTACGTAGCTCAAAAATCACTGAGTAAGCACAAAGCTATAGATTCAAATCTTATTTGGTATATTTTAAAAAAAAAAAAGTCAGATCTAGAAAATCTTAAAAGGACCTACAGAACAAAATTACTTTCCGCAGAATTTGTCGAGGCATTATAGAATGGCGGACTCAACGCCGCTCTTTGCCTCGAAAATATTTATGTAAATTTAATTAATTATTTGATTTCCTCGTGTGGGGATCGAATCCACATTCAACCATCGCGTTACAGTCACACCCTTGCCCCTGCACCACGACGGCCTCTTAGTTAATTATTTAACAATGACTCTATTAAGTACATAGTGCTATTCTAAGCTAAATACGAAGTAAAATACATTATAACATTCAGTTTATACTAGTAAATTAAAGCATTCAGTTTATACTAAATACTCGTTTTATAATGTTTATCACCTATGAAATGAATAAAGTACTTACATTAAAGAGATTTGATTTGGTCAGTCGTGGCGCAGCGGTACAAATTGTGACGACTGGTTGTGGGTTCCATCCCCACATGAGGAGATGAAAGATTTACTTAAATTTTTATTTCCATTTCTTCGCTCTGGTGTCGAGGCAAAGCGAGGCGTTGAGTTCTGCCACTCAACAGAATTCAGCAGAAAGTAGGGAACGAAGTAACTTAACACTAGGTTCCCTCTGCCTACCCTGCTGTGTGCGGGATACAGCGTTAAGCTGATTTTTTATTGCCTAGTGTTATATTAGCCACAGTAGTGACCCTAAGTGCATATTTTATGAATGATTCGGATCATTTAATATTATTTATTTTATTTTAAAAAAAAATACTTTATTTCCGTGACATTTGTGTTTTTTTTAAATATAAACAAGAAATATGTATAGAATGAATGATAGAATAAGGGAATTGGAACAGAGATGAGATGAAAAAGGATGTTATAGGCTAAGCTGCTTTTCTGGGATATGAAATACCGAAAAGTACTCTCCGTAAGAAGAAGTCTTCATGCATTCAAAAAATGATCAAATCAAACGCGTCCCTGAAAACCTAAAAAGAAGGAGATTTTCACCTTTTAAGACGATATTTTTTATGGTTGTGTGTTCGATCTTCACTCAATGGAATGAAATATTTATTAAAATTTATTTTTTTATTTGTTTGCTCTGGTGTCGAGGCAAAGCGTTGCGTTGAGTTCCGCGACTCAACACGTAATGCCTTCAGAATTCGGCGAATAATGGGGAACGGCGAGCGTCTTAACACTAAATTCCCTTTGCCTACCCTGCTTTGTGCAAGATACTGTGTGAAGCTGCTTTAAAATATTTTTATACATTCAATAAATTTAAAACCATAAACATATTAATGAATATAAATTAGAAATAATAATAAGACAAGTTCAAAAATATAATATTACGGTTCAAGGAATGCAACAATCTGCATTAGGTATCGCTTTAGTAAGAAATAACGTTTATTACAGTCATTAGTACTTGTTAATTGTCATGTTTATTGTAGCACTATAAAATGTTTCTATTTTTTAACTACTTTATATTATTATATATATATATATATATATATATATATATATATATATATATATATATATATATATATATATATATATATATATATATTATAAAAAAATATATTTATTTCGCTCATTATATTCGCTGTGATGATTAGGCAAAGCGCGGCGTTAAGTTCCGTCACTCAGCACGCAATGCCTCCAGAACTTGGCGAAAAGTGGAGAACGGAATGTCTTAGATGAGGTTAGTTAATCTAGCCTTATTACCAGCACCATTACTTATAGATCCTATAATATAATATACGCGTTGTTATCCGTCTGTCAAGATCATTTATCTATAGATCGCGTGAAGTTGAAATTGGTATCAAATATTCAGGTCTACGGTCCCTTTTGAGCGTAAAAATCAAGCTTTTAAATCAATGCAATCAAAAGATACGAACATTTATGCATTATTTTTCTTGCATTTTGTATTAAATCCATTGTTCAATCCATTGAAAGTGAAAATTTATAGGTTTTTATAAAAAAAAATTTGATGCGCTTCTTTTTAATATTGCTTTAAAAATATATATCCGCGACTAGAAGATTGAAATTGCTGGTAACATATTTTTCAAGTCATTTCAAATGTACACGGACGACCTGGATCTAATAGGAAGAAGTCTGCCTGACAAAGTCGAAATTCGAAAGCCTGGTATGTAGGCTCTGAAAAAGTCATCTGAAGAAATCAGATTTCAAGTAACCGCGAGTACAATAAAGTATCTATTAGCATTTAAACAATTGAATGCACTACCATTCGAAATTATTAATGAACAGTAGCACCTTTGATTCAATCAATGAACCTATGTACCTCGGCGCTTCAATAACGCAGCATAACAATGTTTCTTCAGAAATATGCAGGATAATTATGACAGTCAATAAATACTATTTCGGTATGTATAAGATATTTACGATCCAGAATACTTTCAAGATGCATAAAACTTCTTGTCTACAAGACCTTGCTAAGGCCTATATTAACGTACAAATCAGAGAGTTCGGTGGGGAGTAAAACAGACGCAAACTCAATGCTTGTTCTTGCAGAAGATTTTGGGTCGGTGGGGTAGTAGAAATAATTCATAGTAGAAATAATCATTGGCGAAAACAGCATAAATAATCACGACCTTTACCTCATGTATGACAAAACAGATATAATTGAAACTATGAAAGTTGCTTGCCTTCGATGGGTAGCACGTGTGGAGAGAGTGAGTGAAACTTGAACACCAAATCCTTACTAAATGGTAAGCCTGATGGTAAAAGAAACCGAGGGAAATCTAAACTCAGATGGATGGCCGTAGTCAATGAGGACTTGACAACTTAGGATGTATGAAGTTAATGGGAAAGAGGCGACTAATAATAGGGCATTGTGGAAAAATATTCTGGACTAAGCCTAGACCTACCTGCAGCTTTTGCGCCTTCGACGATGATGATGTCCTAGCTCTGGTAACGAGGCAAAGCACAGCGATGAGCTCCGCCACTCAACATGCAATGCCTCCAGAATTCGGTAGAAAGTGGGAAACGGGCGTGTCTTAATGGTCTCATTTAGTTTTAGTATCTTAACTCTAGACTCCCAGGTTCCCTCTTCTTACCCTGATATGTACGGGATACAGTGTGAATCGCAAACTTAAGTTTGTCAACTGTATTCGTTTATCACAATTTGGATATAGCTAACGACAAAGTTATTTTGCCTGAAAAGAATTAGGAAATATTTGAGATCAACCTTGATCCAAGAAAAATTAAATGCTCTAACGGTTTAATGGTTTTATGCATAGAGTTGAAATTATTAAATACCATTGCTTATGACTATGTCATCGATAACTTATTTAATATTGTTAACAATTGACTGAGTCAATTAATAATTGTCAGTCGAATAGCAATAAGTCTTTATAAATTCATTAAAGATATTGATTTGATTTAGTTTATATTATTGTGTTAGATTTTTTGTGCAATTTTATTGATTGTTAGGTCTTTCTACATTTGTCATTTCGTAACTTATTGCTAAATAACCTACGATCTGACAATGTAGAAAGAAGAGAAGTAAAGGAAATTTGTAAATGTGCCAATGGTGTATTTTTATAGCGAAGAATAAGATCTTATATTTAATAAGTGGTTTCACAATAAAATCCGTAAGCTTACATGCTTGATTCATTATTTAAATAACATAATTTTAGAGTTTTATGTCTGACTTTGTGCCTTTTGTATATTTCTATTTAGATCGCAAGAACTACTTACTCTTTCATTTACAATATTACAATGCAATTAAATTTTAATAAAATAAAACCAAGACACACTAAAAAAACTAATCATTCTTAGTAATAATATTATATAATTAATATTAGTTATATATAAACATAGATTAATAACAATATTTTAAATTACAATAGAATACTTAATATGTGCGTGCCTGCTATTTTTGTAATAGCAAAATAGTAAAATAATTTTACTGCTATTCTAGATGTATAGGCGCTACGGCCCTTTTTTAATCCATACTATTTACTTTCAAAGTTCAGCCCATATGCCAATCAAACGATTCGTTCAGTTCTGTATTTATAATAAAAGCATATATTTATACCGGACTAGGCTATGAGAGCTCTTGACCTTACACGGAGGCATAGAATGTCTGTAAACAACTACATAGTAGTGTATTATAATTTATATTGTTTTAATACTGGCCCTAAATTTGCATGTGCCCAAGATGTAATTTCTCCAACGCTTAATTCCTATAAAAAATATGTAATACCATTTTTTTAATCATCTATTTACAAACTGCGCATTAAAAAAATCATCTGACTAGAATTACCGCAACAAAAAGTAAATTGCCTACTAGAAAACCGTTTAATTTTGATTCCTCCTGGCATTAATCCCGGCGTATGTTGCCAGAGTCTGCCTTCCTGCTTAATTTATTGCACTTTGCGCAGTCTGTAAAGTCCTCGGTGGTTAAACTATTGGCTCTCATGTTCTGTACTGTGATGTCCACGACATCCAACCAAATAATTTAAATTTATTTTTTATTTTCATTTCTTTACTCTGGTAACAAGGAAAAGCGCGGCTTTGAGTTCCGCCACTCAATAAAAATTGAGCATGGAAGTGTCTAAATGGGAATGAAGTAATATACTACCTAGTCTAATCGCTAGATTCACAGGTTCCCTCTGCCTATCTTGCTTTGTTCAGGATAGAGCGTGAAGCTATGAAAAAAGCTTTAATTATTTAGTATCAAACGCTAATTATCCTCGAGTTCTATTATAGAAATCGGCGGAAAATGGGCGGAGTGCCTTAACTCTTTGTTCCCTCTGCCTACCCTGCTGTGTGAAGCTGAAAAAAAAATAAACGCCAATTAAAAAAAAATATCTGCATTAACAAAATTGCCGAAAATAGTAAACGCTAATTCAAAAGATTGAAATAAATAAAATATATATATTTCGTGTTCCAGTTATTGTACATTCCAACAGCATAAACTGCGGCGGTGTAATACGCCTAAAACATGTAATGTCTGGAAATTAGGTGCAAGTTGGATATCAGTGTCTTAACACCTAAATATATGAATTTGGGACCTCTAATATTATATAAATAAAATAAATCAGCTTCATGCTGTATCCCGCACACTGCAGGATGAGCAGAGAGAACCTAGTGTTAAGACACTCCGTTCCCCAATTTCTGCCGAATTCTGGAGGCATTGCGTGCTGAGTGGCAGAACTCAACGCCGCGCTTAACCTCGACACCAGAGCGAAGAAATGGAAGTATAAATTTAAGTAAATATTTCATCTCCTTGAGTGGGGATCGAACCCACAACCAGTCAGTTTTACAGTCATACTTCGTGCCGCTGCGCTACGCCTGGCCTCAAAAAGATTATATACATATATTATATTAATCTTATTTGACGTCAGTAAAACTTAATATGCTTTTTATATTTCTCGTTAGTCATTTCATCAAATAGAATCTTAGTCTTAAAGACGTTGGCCATTAAAATGAGATGTTAGATATAACTAATCAATCATAAGTTCTTAGAAACTGATCCTTCTCAGAAACACATTTTTAGTAGTATTTTAGATTAGTACATTTGTTGTCTTAAGGAAAAAGTCTATATTTTGTACGCAAGCTGAGGCTCGTGTCGAATAGGATACGCTCTTGGGACTCAGTGAAATCTTTTTTTTAGCACCTATAAAATGTGAGACCAGTCGTGGTGTTGTAAACACGATTGGTTGTGGGCTCGATTCCCACTTGAGGAAAAGATATTTCTTCGATCTGGTTTCGAGGTACAGCGCGGGTTGATTTACGCCACTCAACACGGAAAATTCGGCGGAAAATTGAGAACCGAGTATCTTAACACTAAGCTTCTACCTACACTGCCGTGAGCGATTTACTATAACTTATAAAAAGGTGATCAAGCCAAGACGAAAGTCTAGCTCACCCTCCCACAAAACCCGACCATTCGATACACATGCGAAAAAAACCGTTTAAGTGCAAATGGGACTGTGTGGTTATAGGTCAACTGAAAAAGAAAGTACAATAATAGTTGTATTTTTTTTTTGGGAAATGCATTTGATGGCCAGTGCCTTACGAATGAGCGGTACTGTGGTACTTACCAGTGAAACCGATCTTACCCACTAAAACCCAGCGGAAACCCTCTCCACCAAAATGAGACACCGCAGGATCGCTCGCGCATACTACTACGACGCCTCGGTGGAAGGCAAGCCTATTGCGAGCCACCGTCACCTTCAGGGTGCCCTGGGGTTTTTCCTACGGCACCCACCTCGATATGTTGCAGGAGGATCACTGACTCTCTCGCGGTAGCTCCTCTAGGGTAGGGAGAGTAAAAGATGCGCGTACCGCCTTCTTCGATCCACTGGTCTAAGGCGCATTAGCGCTGGACTCACGCACCCGCTCTGCGGTCTCTAAAACTGATTCGCAGGACAGACCATTGCAGACCAGTTCCTCTCACTGTTTAATATGGCCCTCACCACACTGGAGAGTGAGAGGTGCCTACCCACCACAGCCATCAAGGAGAATCTTACAAGTTCGATTCAGAAAATGACATCTTAAGCACAGCGCCATCTATTGGACTTACAGTTGCACTGTAACTATTCAAACATAGTTAAAAAAATATAACTGTTTTTATGTTATTACAAGCAATAATAAACACAGATTTATTATATGTATAGATATAGATTGCTATATAGTCGCAGGCAAACACATGCCTTGTATCTATTTTGATATTGAAATGACGATAACTTTTTTTTAATGCACCGATTTTGATTAAACAAACTGTAAATGTTTTGCTGTGTTAAAAATTTTAAGTAAATCGTTTACTTTCCTGTACTTTCCCATTTCAGCCAAAAATACTTAATATACAGACAACATATTTTCACTATTTTATTATATGTACAGATTATTATTTATGATTTTCTGGCATCCATTGTATATTCAGCGCAGTTGATATACATCCTAGTGAACTTTTTGGTTACACATTCTAAATAAGATATGTAGGTTTACATTTTGATAAACATTGGGCAGTCGTGGCGTAGTGGCCTATGACTGTAAGCGCGACGATTGTGAATTCGTTTGCCACCCGGAGAATTATTGATTTTCATTTCCCCGCTCTGGAAGCCAAACAAAACGCGGCGTTGAGTTCCACCGCTCAACACGGAATGCGGAATACGGCGTGAAGCTAAAAATACTAAAAGTACCTAAATGTATACAGACGTATTTTTTTTATGTAAGAAAAACTATTTGTAGCTCCGTCCTCCACCTCCCGAGTTCCTGACATATCGTGTTGGGTGGCGATCCCCAACGCTGCATTCGTCGCCTCTTAGTTTTTATTTTGGCCGTACCCAATGCAGTGTTGGTACCGACGCTGTTATACTGCAGCGAAACGTGGGTATTAAGAAGAATGAAAGAAAGATGAATGCCGTGGAGATGCGATCTCTTCATAGGATATACGGAATCAGCTTAGCTGATCGAACCCGATCCTCTGATCGGGTTCGATTGTTCTCTTACAATGTACAGATACATAGAATGGCAGGTACTAGCGAGGATGTCACGGTGAGAATGAAGAAGAACGTGCTCACCTGGTTTGGGCACGTCGAACGAATGAGTGATGCAAGAATGGCAAAAAAGATTTATGATGGAAGAGTGAGTGGTAAGAGAGATAGATGGAGATCTCGGTTGACCTTCGAAAACACAGTATCAAAGATACTGGAGGAAGGTCACGTAAAAAGCATGAGGACCCCCCGGAGGGCATGTATGAAGAGGTTGATGACAGTGGACGAGGCGAAAGAGGTATGTAGAGACCGTAGCGTGTGGCGCTCCGTTCTCTATGACTACCCCGCTAGGGATAAAGCGTGAAGCTAAGTTAGGTTAAGTTAAGAAAAACTATAGCCTAGGGCCTTATTAAGCAATATGAAATGATTGAATAGAGAATGCTCACTCGTCTACAATAATGTAACGTTTACCTAAATGTTATGTTGCTCCAAGATTTGTTTAAATGAAACAGATTTTGTTAATCTAATTATTTTTCTTAATTTAGTAGCGGAAATTATACAATTGAAAAAATAACATTTAACACCAGGTCAGAATTCAGTGTCTTAACGCTATATTCTTTACGCTTACGAGAAATGTGTGAAACAAAAAAAGTATATATACAAACAACACATAATTACGTTGTATAAAGTCGTAACATTGACTTGTAATAAATCGAGCTATTATTAACAGATCTACACTATAGCACTTTTCCTCCCACCTCGCAGCACAGCCAGTCTCAGTAGCGCGCGATAGGGTGCGCACGCGCATGCCGAACTTTACACTCGACGAAGTAAATATAGCGAATTGAATTCAATCTTACGATATTGTGTAGTGACAGTTTCAGTGATAATATTGTAGTGCCTAAGTTTTTTTTATGTGACAGCTGTTTTTAAAAAGGTAAAATTTTTCCCTCCTTTTTTAGTTTTTCTATCGAATTTAAGTAATAAGCAATTATTTACTTTATTATTTAATAATTATATGTTTATTGCGTAGTTATTTTTTTAAATGACGATTAACTCAAGATATTTATAATTTTATACGTTTATATAATTGTTGTACACCATGTATAGATTTTTCTATTTATTCAACAATTGTACGGTTTTTCTAAGAACAATCGCTTGACAGAGAAGTAATAAATCATTCTACAAACGTTTTTAGCATAACTCTATTGCATATTAGTTTCTACACGTAAGAGTTTGTTTTAAAGTCAAGCTAACCAGAATAATTTATAAAAAAATATATACATAGTTAAGTTTTACATACTGAAAATAACATAAAATCTCCAAAACGATGCGCTCTAGGTGACGTAAAAAAATATAAATTTAAATTAAAATAGTAAAATTTAAACCTCATCTCATTTTCATGTACCTATGTTTATAATAAATTTGAACATTTAGGTCACGATTGATGTTTTTCCGTACGAAAGTTACTTTGTTGTTTAAAACACACATTCTACTCGCAAGGACAAGTGGAATTTCTTAACTAGATTGGCTGTCTCGAATTACAATTTATAATTAGCGCCTAAATTATAATATATCGATTCGTAACTATTCGATATAATATAATTAATGCTAATTTAGATTTAATATTTACGATTATATTAAAATCGATGTTTGTTACCAATTCTTTATATTGAATGATCTTTTTATTAGTTTGCTTTTAAACAATTATGACACCACTTGAGTAAATAAGTATATATAAAAATTTGCTAGATTTACCAGCCGATGTTACAAAATATCTTTAACCGCCACTCAACATGCAATGCCTCCAGAATTCGGCTGATAGTGGGGAACGGAGTGTTCTGCCTACCCTGCTGTGTGCGCGATACAGCGTGAAGCTGATTTAATTTTTAATTCGATTTATAATCTTTAATTTTGTTAACTAGTTATATTATTTTTACAGTTTTTTATTCTTAAATAAAATGTAATATTTAAAAATGGTACAAAATTATATATAATTTTAAAATTTGTTATCGTTTTCACATAACATTTTCGAATTATCCAAACTTTGAATCCACTCTTACCGCGCCGACAACAGGTGTAGATGGTCGCCACCGACCCGGAACGGTGCTTGCCGTCAAACGGTAACCATTGTGCGTCTGTTTACACTCAGCTTCCTTTATTATTTTGCTACTTTTTCTTTATAATTGTATAAGATATTATAGTTTTTTCGATATGATTATGTATGATTTAAAGCGTTTTTCATTATAGGTTTACCATGTATCCCACGTATTGTAGAGTAAACAGAGGGATTCAATCAATTAAGTCCAATATATAAGTCAGACTCTGTGCACTGCACCTAGTTTATTTAGTCCTTGCTATAAGGGAGAGCCTAGTTGTATAATATTATTCTGTTCCTGCATTTTTTTATATATCGTATGGTGAACGAACTCTACTTCTCTATATTGTAATTATAATGGCTTTTTTAAAGATTTTTAATTGTTTTCCTTTAATTAAAGATAGATTATTAAAGATTCTAACTTAACATTCAATATTATGTAAGTTTATTTAACATTAACAGTAAAAAGCAGGTGGCTGTCATACCGCAAGACCGCCGACCCGGAAAGGCTGCAGTTGCCAATACTTCTGTCACACTTATACATTACTCAAATTATTATATAAATTGTTAATTTTGAGCTGTTATAGTGTAGGTGAGATATATTAAATGTGGTTGTGGGTTCGAATTCAACTTAGTGATATATCTAAAGTATTTTTAAACATTTTTAAAATGTTATTCCAAATATTCCAGATTGGCTTAGTGGTCAGAGCGCCTGGTCGGTTTCCAGCCATACTTATGGCTTAGTAGTCAGAGCGCCTGGTCGGTTTCGAGTCCCGCTACGTTCAAATTTTTATACGTTTTCTAAAATAAGTATATCTAAAATATATCAGAAGAAGCAACACGGATTAAAATCCCGCTAAGTTAAAAATAAGAAAGTACCTACATTTTCTAAGAAAGTATTTTCATTTCTTTTAAAAATTTTACATATATATATAAATTCAAATTCAAAATATTTTTTATTCAAATAGATTATTATAAGTACTTTTGAATCGTCGAATGAACATATAAACAAAAAAAAACTACCATCGGTTCGGAAGGCAGTTCTGCTGAGAAGCCGGCAAGAAATTCTATAGTAGCTTTTTTTCAAAGTCAATGGTATAATTTAATTATTACATTAACTGGCAGCTATCCTGCATCACATAATGTTTACACACAGGCTTTAGTTATTGCATATACATGCTCACAAGGACCCCCTAAATTTTAAGGGTTGAATAGAGATAAATGAATGTCTTAAAACAAATTCTATTTTTTAAATTCATTTTTTTTTTATGTGTATAGGTATGAATAATATAAAATATTCTCATCTAAAATACTCTTATTATCGCATGTTTTTATTCCTTCTAATAACTTTATACTTTTGGTTAAATTATAATTTTATTTAACGAGACCAGTCGTGGTGCATGGGCACAAAGTGTGACTGTTTTATTTATGAAATATGCTAACATATTACCTATAGATGTTGAGTCTGACTGTGTTCTTTGAGTTCAATTTTCACTCAGGGAAACGAATTATTTTTCTCTCCGACGTCACAAAGCGCGACGTTAAGACCTATCGCGAAGCAATATCTTAACTTTGGGCAGAAATCGCAGAACCAAGTTCATGTACAGTAAATACTCAATGAATTATTTACATATCTATTCAGACGTTCATATATTCACATATCTTTAACAAATGTACTTTCTAAATTTACAAAATCTACTCTATTAAATCTCTCTTCATGCTGTATCCCGCATATATGGCAGGCAGAGAGAACCTAGCGTTAAGACACTCCCAGATATTCAACTGGGAATCAAACCCACAACCTTCGCGTCACACGCTCGTGCGCCTCCACCGCGACGGATGCCTCAAAATCACTATATAAACCTCACATACATATATCTATATATAATATATGTATAATCATGAAGACACGTGAGCTCATCGTTGCGTAATCATTACGTGTACGTCAAGGAAAGCTTCCCTATACAGTTCGTGTTATGTATACCACAATTATATGACATTTTTTTTATTTTAAAAAAAGCTCGAACATATGTTATATTATAATTATATTTTTAATTGCTATACAGGAATTTTACAAATTTTACTTTCAGGTAGAGAATGAAAAATTGTATAAATTAAAAAATGGTCTATTATTCTAATCAATCATTCTTTATTCTACTCTACATAATATAGTACTCATTTAATGTAGAGAAGGTTAAAGAATAAGAACAGAGATTTAAATATATGATATACGCTATCAATTGTTTCTGTTATCTCTTACTTTATTATATTAAAAAAAATATCTCTCTCTTTTGTTTCGCACTTGACATTTAAAATAATTATGGAGTGGCCCACGTGCCACTTAAATTATTAATCAATTTTTACACCAGCATTGTAGAAAACTCTTGACAAGTGCCCTTTATCGTAAAATTACAAAATATGAAGACATCATTTATTGTATCATTACTCTTATTTAGTTTATGAAATTATGTACATACATACGTATGTAAATATTTTTTTTTATATAAAATATGTAATATGTAATTTAATAAAAAATATTTTCCATAATTTTTTGTATTATTTCACACTTGAGAAACAAAAGTATTTATATAGAAAATGTATGATATTTGGAAATTTGAACCTTCCGCTACGGTTTCCGTTTCCAAGAAGCGTTGGTTCAAATCCCACATTAAAATGATTATGCGTTTTTTTGTAAATATTATAATAATTTTCGCGATTCTGTAATAAAAAATCTTGAAGATGTATCTCTCCTATAATAAATTCGTTTAATATTCCTATTACAGGAGAAACTCGATTCATTCCTTAAATCCCGAAAAAAATTAAATCTTACAAATCATTAAGTCTAACACTCCTTCTATATTTTCCATACCTATTGGCAGGGTGCGTAGTACTAGGTGACAGTATTATAAACGCTCGCCGCGCTCAAGGTGGCCAAAAGTAGAAAACATGTAGGCTTTGTCACTTATTAATGTCAAAGCAATCTGTTCGACTTTTCGTTTTACTAAGTTATTAAAAATGAGACACAGCAGTTGCAGTTATTCTACAATGCAACAAACACATTTACATGTAATAGATATATTTATAGCAAAGTATGTGATGCAGAAATACAAACAGAAATAGACAACTCAACTATTTATATAAAAAATTACAATAAAATGAAGAACAAAATATGTAATACCCCTAAAAACATACACGATGTGGCGACTTCAACAAAAAAATATATTTTACTGAGTTTCCATCTATCTGTAATGATGAGTAACTTATAGATCTTGCAGGTTTAACATTCAACAATTTCCAATTATTATTGAAAACATTAGCAACCAATCACAAATACAGTATTAATAGTATTTTTTTTATTTTAATCATTTTTTTTTCTTAAATCACATTTCGTTTCGTTCACGTTTTGATATTACAATAATCATTTATTTAGAAAATAAATTATTATAATAATATCAAAACTAGGTAACTACTATACTAACTACCATTTAATTTGCTTTGTTTCCTTGTTTTTCAGTACAACTAAAAAAGTAGTAAACAAATTCTGATATAACCAAAATAAAACACAATATTGAATAGAGATTACTTACCTCTTTCAATTTGAATAACCAGAAATGATTTATTGACACTTTTTCCACCCAAATCACAGTAATTAAGTAATATAAATGAATTTGAAAGTATTTTACGAATATTTTCAAACAATCCCGCCATCATATGTCAAAGCGTCAGAGCCTACAAATTTGCGTACGCTGGGAGGCGCTGTAGTCGTGCACGGTGCCAATAAAATTCGTTTAATATTTCTATTAAGAAAGAAACTCAATTCATTACTTAAGGCCCGAAAAAATAAAAATCTAACACATCATTAAGTCTAACTCTCCTTATTTTCCATACCTATTCCGTTCCGTCAGATATTTCTTAATATAATTTATTCATAAATAAATACGTAGATACATAGACGAGACAAGTTTTTTTTTTATTTCTGGAATTTTAACAAAGCAACGTGCCCAACATTCTAGTAACGCTTTGATAGTGATACAGACTCGCTGACATTATCCCGAAGGTTAACTAGTGACTTTTTCTATATCACCATTACAAGTTCGTTACATATGTAGATGTGCTTGTACATTTTTTAAGCCGTTTAAAAGAAAAAAATAAAAATCTAAAAACTAAAGATTCTCTCCTAAAAAGAGTATTATTTGTTATTTGAACAAAATACAACTTTTTGTATTGAGGCCTTTTTTTCCAAAAATCTAAATATCTCGTGCATAAACATCGAATGTTACATATTTCCATTTTTTTAAGCTATAAAAAAACAATCTAGATAGCTAATTCCACTGCTGCAGGTTTCAATATAAAAATATACAGTAGAAATTATAATTTTAAAATGAGATCTTTTCCTAAAACTCAGTCAAAATCTAGAATCATTAAAGCAAGCCTTGATCGCATCTCGTCTTAGAAAACCTCCCAAGTTGAAGTTACGGCTGTATTTACACATTACGACTGTTAACAGTTCACTAAAAATATGTAAACAATTTTAGTTGCATTGAATACTGACATTATATTTAATTTTCTACTTATATTAAAATATAAATAAAAAAAATGCTGTATGTGTTATACCTATGATACCTAGGAAATTAGGAAACTGAAAGAAATGAAAATATTTTTAATCTACATATTAACTTAGTGGGCAAAAAATAAATCTGCAAATAAAACCGGAAGTATTGGAAGAATTTTACATAAGTTTTCAAAATTAGCCAGTAAGTTGCGAAGTTGCGACGTTGGGTTCCGCCACTCAACACAACAAAAATCGTCTTCCAAAATCGGGCCTAAGGAATGAACGCTCTTATTACTGTGTTATCCTGACATATGCGAGATACAGCATGATACTAAAAAAATCATCCCTCTCAAACACGTACGATATATCGTATCGTAACTAAATCGTAATTAAGCATGGAATCATTATCTCCAAACGAATTACTACCAATAATCTTTTAAGAAATCTACCAAGTTATTTGAACCTTTCGTTTAGGAAATTAGATTTAACGTTGTATATTAGTGGGCTATACCAACTGACACCGCTCGTTAGTTTTTATGATCCATCATCATATTTTTTCTTCTGCTCATACCTCATGTACGAGTAAAGGATGTGTTTAATATTGCTTTTGATTTGGAATGTTGAAAACACACTTTCGAATAGGGTTACCAAATCTTAAGATAATGTTAGACTAAGTTAGTTAGCTTTAATATTTTATGTAATTAATAAAAAAATATATAAAAGCTATATCACTGTAAACAGTAGAACAAACATTTATCCATCCTTACAAATTTTCACATTCATATTATTTCTTGGATACGCTCGACACCAGAGCGAAGAAATGGAAATATAAATTTAAGTAAATATTAATTTGAATGAAGCCTTTGATTATTTTGTAGTTTAATACAAATACTATGGAATTTAGTGATTGACTGTATATGTATTGCAAAAAAGTAGAAATTCTATAGTAACTAATAACTGCATGTTTCTTAAAAAAAAACAAACATTTTGTTTATATAATCATCAGCACGAAACACCCCATACTTCTAATTGCTTTCATTTATCAAAAAAAATATTTCCTGTGAGGCCGTCACAGTGTTTGAGGGTTTCAGGTTCGATCCCTACTCGGGATAAAGTTCCCCCTGCCTACCCTTTTTTTATCATGTGGGAAACACTTTTACGCCGCCCGTGTGAAGGCTCAAACGGGTTATGTGGGAGTAATCGTGGGATTGAGACATGTAAGCCGTCCACACTGGCCTCTTAAACCTCACGGTACTCCTCTTCACCTGACACACGCCGGGTCTACGAAAATCTAAAGATTCTTCCGGGCCTCCTCTGCTTACCTCGCTATTAGGTAATATGCTTGAAGGTTTTTTTTATATCTATATGAAGCTATAAAAGCCATATATATAATATATTTTTTTTAAATGGAAACTCGTAACACAATGTAGCGCAATATATTGCACAAATGTCAACGGAATCATAAATATAGAAAGCTCTGTAAAAGAAGATTTGGTATCGTGCCCAAACAAACATTTAAATGTAAATCTCTGACTCTACTTAAAAGAGTTTAATATAAAGGCCTATTCATACACATATTTAAATTAAATAAAAATACTTTTTTCGTCGTAAATTTTTTTTTATTATTTTTTTCGCGATCAACTGGTTAGTTATGTTAGACCGTCGTGGTACAGTGAAAGCATCTAAATTTAAACGATATGGTTTTGGGTTTAATAAATAATAATAATGGTCTTTTATTCCAAGCTTATAGGTTACATAATAACATAATGTCATTATTATATTTGTTCAAGGTTAAAAAAGTAAAATTATATCTAAATTATTATTGGCGGTGTTGAGTTCCGCCACTCAGCAAGCAATGTGCTATAAACGAAGTGTTTCTCATCTCACCAACCCTAGACCTACCCTGATGTGCGAGAAAAGCATGAAGCTGAAATAAGGTTTTTAAAGCTATTTCTTGGTTAGGCAAAGAGATATGGAGAAAGATTACTATGTTTTGGTGTAGCATTGAGCCATGGTTGGCAATTTTATATATTTTTTCAGCTTCACGTTGTATTTTGCTTAAAACAGGATAGGCTAAGGAAACCTAATATTCACTCTGGTTCCATTTTCCGGTGAAATTTCGAGGCATTGCGGGCTGAGTGGCTGACAAACTAAATGAGAATATTATAAGTTTATAAGAATATTAAATAAATAATAAATTTCCCCAAGCAGGAACCCACACCTCTCGTTTACAATTAATTACACGCACTGCGCTACGAGGGCGTCAATGAGTTGAGACAATCAACTATTATTAAAATCAGCTTCACGCTATATCCCGCACACAGCAAGGTAGACAGATGGAACCTAGTGTTAGGACACTCCGTTCCCCGCTTTCTGCCGAATTCTGGAGGCATTGCATGTTGAGTGGCAGAACTTAACGCCGCGCTTTGCCTCGACACCAGAGAGAAGAAATGGAAATATAAATTTAAGTAAATATTTCATCTCCTCGAGTTGGGATCGAACCCACAAGCAGTCGGTTTTACAGTCACACTTTGTGCCTCTGCGCCACGACTGACCTCAATTAAATTAAATCTTAATAATTATTATTATTTATTTATTCACAAGAATAGGAAACAATCCTTACTTATCCCTTATTAGCTACCATCTAATGTTTGCGTGTTTAGAACCAATTTTCGTACAAAACGCTCGAGGCTAAACTAAATCCTGATGTATCTCAAGAATGTTATATCGCCTTAAATATAAGCAGTAAGTAGGTACATATTATTATTTTAATAAAGTTCAAAAAATAGCAAATCACATATTTTTTTCTAATAAATTATACATTTTATATCACATTAGGTAAATTTTGTGTTGCGTAAGAACAAAAAAATATTTTCTGAAGTAAAAATATGTATATTTTTTAGTTTGTAATTATAATTTGAAAAGTTCAAAATGTAACAAATCAAAATTCAAAATTTTCTGAAACATTGTAAATTTTATATCAGACAGAATTTTATATCATAGTGAATTAATTTATTTGTCATTTAAGATTAAAAAAAACATCTCTTAAATTCAAAAAATTTTTTTTTTAAAAACTGTGTGAAAAGTATTTAAAGCTTATATGAAAAAAAACTATACTAATCTTAAGGAAAACTATAAAATTAATGATTACTATATAATATAATGTATCATATAATATAATAGTTGTTTACTTTATACGTAACCAACAACTATCTGACGGTTTTACTTCACTGTAAACTCAATCACGTATAACAATATTGATACATAATTTCATACATCATAAATTCATTTCTATTTCTAGTATATTACATAAAACTGTTTATATAAATTGTAGCTATTCAAGCATATAAATTAAAAATTAAAATAGTATATTCAAACGTAATATTGGAATACTTCAAGTTTTCTGTATGAATCCAAATTTATTACGAAACAATACCTAAAGCACTTATAAAAAAACCAGGACATGCCTCCAAATTCAACGGAAGTGTTTTAACGGGAATGTAGTGCCTTAGAGGTTCCCAGGTTCCGTCTTGCTATGTGCGGGATACTGCGTGAAGCCAAAAAAGTTATCGCTAAACCAAATCTACATATATACGTAACAAACTAAACCTACATACTTATCAAGATATCCATTTTTTTTTAACAACTTGCTTACTTGACACTTTTTCTAAATTTCCATGTAGTTTCACGTCCCTCAACGCCACGCAATATCAAAAAAAGTATCCACAAACGAGACACTCTAAAAAACGAAATCCTATATTTTAAGACATCAGCATTAAGATTATCGCAGCGTTCGTTCGCAACAAGTAAAAGTAAAAGCGTATTTGAGATTTAACCGTTCATTTAGCGTAAACTAAATCGCAAGTACAATAATTGGTATGCGATACAGTTATCGGGGGTCCGTTAGTCGGGTTGTAAAAGGTGTAAACGTATATTTTTCTATTGTTGTGAAATGTTTAATTTAAGTTAAAATGTTATTCTTTAGTGCTTAGTGACTGCGGTGGTTGTGAGTTTAATCCACATAAGGGGAAATGCATGATTTCCATCATTTAAAACAAGCAAAAAATTAAGCCAGTCCAGTCGTGGCGCAGGGGCACTAAGTGTGACTGTAAAATCGATTAATTGTGGATTCGATTATAGATAGATTTATATTTCTATTTTCTTCGCTCTGGTGTTGAGGTTAAGCGCGGCGTTGAGTTCTGCCACTCGACACGCAATACCTCCAGAATACGGCAGAAAGTGCAGTGTGCGGGATACAGCGTGAAGCTCATTTATTATTATTATTTTTTTATTATTCTTTAGCGCTTAGTGACTGCGGTGGTTGTGGGTTTAATCCACATTTGGGGTAATGCATGATTTTCATAATTTAAAACAAGCAATAAAACAAGAGCATTTCGATATATAATACTCAATACCTACAAATTGGGCGGAAATTGAAGAACAGAATGTCCTGATAGGTTCTTTTTGCCTACACTGCTTAGAAGAACAAAACTTTTTTTAAATTGCACATGTTTACATTTGCGAAATAATATTAATGTTTTAGTGATAATAACATGTTAATAAAATAAAGAAGAAAGATTTAAAAATTAAACTATTGTTTAATTTTAAATTATTTAAGAGCAATAAATACAAATTTTGATTTTTTGATTAAATAATTTTAACGGGAAGTAAATAAAACCTAAAAAAACTAATTAAGGAGATATAACTAAGAATGTGGCACTTTGTAACATGGTAAAAATATAGATATATTTCTATGACATCACATTTCCGACAGGTTTAATTTTAAATGCATTTTGCCTTACACAGTGCATTAATCTAAGCTAAAGACATGCCTCCATTTGAACTGTCTAATATTATAACTAATACTTCTAATACACCTCTCCACTTTACTCTTATTTAGAGGTATACTATGTATATAGTAAAGGTGTTTAATTTAAGCATGGCGCGTCAGATACGGTAGGTACACACGATGGTTGTTCGTTCAATTCCCATTCAAGGGAAAATCTCGAAATTAAAAAAAAAATGTAGAGAACGAATTGTCTAGATTATATTACCCTACCACCTGCTATTGTATACGGTATAAAACGAGGAAATGATAAACAAGATACATTCCAAAATGAATTTGAATCCATCATTACATCAAATCGCCACAAATGATCACATATGTCATACATAAGCACCAAATTTCTTTCCAAGAACACTATAATTACATTCCTGCAACTCGAAGGTGGTGATTACTTATTAAGCTACCTCCTACCTCATATGGCCATGTGCAGTTCTCATACACTTGCCTTGTAGGGAAGATCGCGTGATGACATCATTTACTTATCAGAAGTGGTTTAGTGTGGCGTGGGTTATTTGTTTTTTAAAAGTTATAGCATTTTTACAGTAGGTATATGTACAGTAAGTACATAAATACACCGAGGTGGCCAATCGTGGCGCATGGACCGAGGTGGCCAGTAGTGGCGTGTAAGCGTGGTTGTTTTGGGTTTGATTTCTACTCGAGGAATGACTTATTATTATTATTTATTAATATTATCATTTCTTCGCTCTGGTACCAAAGTAGGAGGCGGCGTTGAGTTCCACCACTCAACACGCAATGATTAAAAAAATCCGCGGAAAGTGGGGAATGGAATGTTGACTCTAGGTTCTTAATATTAGGTTCTCTCTGCATTCCCTGCTATATGCGGGATACAGAGTGAAGCTGGAAATATATATAGTATAGTAACCAGATACAACCTAGAGACTCTGTTTCCCATTTCTCGTAAAACTTTCAACATAAGACCAACTTAACATAAGCAAACTTCATCAATGAGAAGACATAAAACTCTCTTTTATATAATACATTATATATGAATAAAAAAAATATTCTTAAAACGGCCTAGTCCGGTTATAAAATAAATATTCATTAAGTAAACCTTTTGAATTATATTATAAACATATTTAAATGGCGTACAGGAGTAGTTTTTATGGACTCGATTTGCGTATATTTTAATAGTAACTGTCGTTAGGCACACGGCGGACAGGTAACGCAGGAAATAGAAAAAAATATTCTTTATATATCTAATTAGCACCTAATTAAATCAACAGTTTAGATAAGAATAGGTATGTGTATACAAATTTTAATAATTTTATTTACAAATTTAAAGAAGTCCCATTTATTTTTAAGTTATTCTTTCATCGTGGTTGTTCTTAATTAACAATAAAAAAACTTGTAACATAAGACATGTTTATGTATTTTAACATTTCTAAAATGTTATTCTACATTTAGAAAAGAAAAATATTTTTTTTAGAAATGTATACAATTTTTAACGTAGCGGCATGTTTTATCTGTTTTAGAGAAATGCGGCGGAAACGAGAACGAAGAAAAATAAATGTAGTCAATTAGTATAATAGTATTGTCAGATAATGGCCAACCGAAATATGATGAAGTTATTGTTGAATGTCGACCAAATTCAGTTCCTTAGTATATTTACAAATCAACTTAATAAAATATATTAAAAAATCCTTATATTTTATTTTATTCTCACCGTACAGTGTTAAAAGGCACATAAATGGTAAAGAATTTATCATAAAGTGTAAACGTAAATTACATATACACTCACTGTAAATTGCTCATGAAAGGTCAGCATAATAAAAATATAAAATAATAACAAAAATTATTACAATTTCATATTTTTTTGTATAGTGTACTTGATTTTATGAACTTGTACTTACATATATTATCTGTATAAAATCAGTAATTTTGAATTTAATATTTCACGTCGTATATGAAAATAAATTAGCGTATATAACTTTGTAAAAAGAAACATTTTAAAACTTAAAAGTTCTATTTCCAATAGTAACTTAGGTAACGTACTTTAAGTTATTCAATTTATAATGTTTTGTATTTAATAAAGAAGTTCAACTTAGTAACTTTAATATTAATAAATATAATTTAGTCTCAGGGTAGGCAGAGATAACCTAGTGTTAAGACACCCCGTTCTCTGCTTACCGCACGGATTCGATATATTGCGTGTTGAGAAATGGTTCTCAACACCGTGCTTTATCTGTTCATTATGGGAAAATGAAAATAAATCTATTCAATCGGGGGAGTATAGAACCCAGAATCATCGTGTGCGTGTGTATTCTCAGCCAACAGTCACAGTGCCGCAATAGCCAGATATATTATCTTTGTAAACAGGGATTTCTTTAACGTCTCGTTGTATCTCACATATAGCAGGGGAGGCAGAAGAAACCTGGGATCCTAGTTTCTCTCCTGCCATCAACTTTCGTTTCCCACTTTCCGCCTAATTTTAGATGCATTGCGTGTTGAGTGGTGGAAGACCACGCCACGTCACTTTACCTCGTTACCAGAGCAAGAAAATGAAAATATTTCATTCCTGAAATAGAATCGAACCCACAGTCGTCACGCTTGCAGTCGCATCTTGTGACACCTACCTAAACATAGCCTAGTATAGATTTGCGATTAGTACGTAGGAATACAGTAAAACAACAAATCTACACTTGGTACATCTAGATAGGAACTGACAAACGACAAAAACTTATTCAGACCCACCGTAACTGTGCCATAGAGACTAGACGCCCGGTGTAATATTACCGATCACTCTTAGGTAAAATATCATTCAGTGAAAGTATTATGATTGAGTGATGTAAATTATCACCCAGGCTGTAATATACGTAATATAGTCGATGTTTTTTTTTTTAAATAGTTATTTTGGTTCATTTATTTAATATTTCTAAGGCTGTCGTGGCGTAGGGGCACAAGGATGTGAATATAACACGGCGGCTGTGGGTTCGATCTCCACTCGAAGGAACGAATATAATTTAATAATCCATCTTTTCGCTTTGGCAACAAGGCAAAAACCCGACGTTAAGTTTTGCCACTCAACACACATAATGCCTCAAAAAAATCGGCAGAAAATCTTAACTCTATGCGTGTAAAAGCGTGAAGCTGCTAATATTTAACTGAATCATATATAACGTTTACTAACTATTAATTCGGGAGTAACTAGAACCATATAACTGAACGCCCACACTACAATCTACATTCACATCTAAATATAACTTTTAAAACGTCGTAAAACATGAATTACTTGTTTAAAATATGAATAATCGCGCTTAGACAATGATGTGAATAACAAAATTTTCAAGAAAACGTTGTGGGAGAATAAATATTGTTAACCAGATAGTTTTTATAACGTTTCGTCTCATTTGTTTGTTTTTTATGTAAAATTACTACTTGACAAGTTTTTATTCGGCAACAATCATGGTATTTGTCTAAGAAAATATATGATGTTCTAATAAAATGCATGAAAATTCTTAAAACAAATCTGCTTCATATTTTATCCCACATTTCAGGATAGGCAGAGGAATTACATTGTAAATGCCACTTTTTACTCTAATGCTTAATGCTTCGTTTTGTCTTCCCAGAGTGGAAAAATAAAGATCATTCTTTACCCCGAGTGGTAAAGCCTTAAAAGAGCTTCACGCTGTATCCCACAGATAGCAGAATTGGCGGAGGGAACCTAGAAATCTAGTGTACGGCCCGTGTTCCATAAGGACGCTCTGTTCACCACTTTCTACCGAATTAAAGCGGAAATAAATAGATAACTCTTAAGGACTGCCCTCAACTCTGGATGGGATCTCAATCCCATTGCATGATTTTTAAGAATGATACATGATAGTAAAATAGATTACACCAGTGTTGCCTAGAAGATTATCGTGGCACAATCACCTTTAATTAAATTACAACCTCATCCCCGGCAACCCTAAGGTTGCCGGGCTTAATTATATTGAACACATTAGTGCAAATAATCAACATTTAGTGACCTGTTTAAACTAAGCAACCCTGTGGTTGCGGCAGATTAAGAGGTGGCAACCTCTATTTGCCATTCCTTATTCGATTTTCTTTCAAATGATGTTGGATTCACATAAAAAACATGAGTGCAATTTTTCAACAAAACTAATTACCATAAATTTAATTAAAGGTGGTTGCGGCACGATTCTTCTAGGTAACCCTGGTGTAATCTATTCTACTATCATGTATCATTTCTAATAATAAGTTTAATTAAAAAACAGATACCTACAGATTCATGCAATGGGAACTCGACCTATTAATTAATCCTAAAGTTTACTAAAAGCTGGCCGCTAATATATCAGTCAGTCTCCTTTTCCTATTATATATAGCTATTCTGATCATAATCTTAGTCCATAAAAATAGTTAAAACATGTATAAGATAAAAACATGATTAACTTAAAAGAGTTTAAGTTAAGTTTGTTTGTGTATAATATTGTTTATCTATGAAAAATATAATAAAATTTATGAAATCTGCGAATTAATGATAACTTTAATCAATTTAAAAAATACTATTGTAAAGTTTTACTTACAATATCTTGTATTTGCGATTGTCTTAACACCAAGCTTCCTCTACCTACCCCCCTAAATGCGGAATACAACGTGAAGCTGAAAAAAAGAAGAAACAACTATTAAATTTACTAAATTTACTGCGTAAAAGTACAATGCGAGAAGACTATCTCATAGTCAACATATAACAGCTAGTCTCTTACAATAGCTAACTTTGCCATATCTCGAGAACTTGGCTCACTTGCAAGTGTAGTGCAACACGTGTAGTGTAATCTTCATAAAAATCACAATGCTCCCGGATTCACCACTCACTCACTCACCAGTCATACATACATACAGATATACATACATACATACATACAAACATACATACATACATACATACACACATACAACGTGTCCATTCACACGCTTGTAAAGTTGTTTAAAAAACAAATTTATTCTGGCGCACTGTTGAATAGAATTTACTGTTATTGCGATATAAATCTTAGGACAAACATGTTGTTAATTGTTGTTTGAGTATAGTTTTAGTAGAACCGAGTACATCAGTTTTTACCGTGCTGGTAGCAGGTTCAGTTTCCTGTATGGCAGTATTTAGACCCTGTAAACTCTATAAATACTCTAACAACAATCAATTTAGAATAGGGACTTATGTATATATATGTATGTATATATCACGCTATGAGAATACCTTTCACCCAGCTCCATAGTATCATGGAATGTAGAAATATACTATTAATTTATGAGCAAATAAATCACATGCTAATCCTGTTCAATGCATCGAACATGGAATTTTGTTAGGAAAATATTTTAACATATTGGTCAGTGTTATAGTCGCGTTGGGAGACACCAATATTATTATTACCGATTAACTAATATTTAATTATTATAATTGTTAATCCCGCACATATCAGGGAACCTAGCGATGATACTCCGTTCCTCAACAATATTTAATCTTAACTTTACATTAAAACTGTGTGATACACCTCCTAGTATTATAATCTCACATCGTCCTCCAGTTTCCGCTCACTTAAAGGAAGTGCGTGTTGAGTAACGGAACCCAGCGTTACTCTGTATATGCCGCTGTCATGACCGAAGAAAAAACTTTGTAAAAAGGAAACACTTCGGTTATACTTCTAGTGGAAATTAAAGAACCGAGTGAACCTTCTCAGTAGCTTTCCGAGTAAAAAATAGAAGATACAATACATATGTTTCTATTTTTTAATGACTAATGTGTTGAACTATTTTCAATCTCATTAAAAGGTTTATTGTTCATGTTTTTTTTTTACGTTAGAGCGTCAAAAGATCCATGGGGTCCTTCAGATGTTTTTCAAAATTTATAGTCAGGTCATAATTTTTAAGAACTTGTAATAAGTCATTCTTATATATAAAAAATGTGGCGAGAGAGTTTTTATATTAGTAATAGTTTTATACTTATTTAGAAAACGTATGGCTTAGTGGTCAGAGCGCCTGGTCGGTTTCCAGGAGGCGCGGGTTCGAGTCCCGCTGCGTTCAAATTTTTATACGTTTTCTAAATAGGTATTTTTCTTTCCTAAGTGTGGAATAACACTTTAAAAATGTTTAAAAAAGTAATAGTTTTGTTTTCAACTGCTTGTTAGAGGAGTTGTAATTTTGGGATCCATCACCACATTTCTACCTGAAGTATGAGCGTGGCTGAATATTCGTGTTTATAATATATGAACAAAGGAACTGCAATATTGAGTTTCGTTTACTCATCTCTAAAATTAGCAAATTGATGATACCTCGGCCTTTTTGCAAAGTATAAAAAGAACCGAGGCCGTCGTGGCGCAGGGACACAAGGGTGTGACTGTAACGCGACGGGTGTGGATTCGATTCCTACTCAAAGAAATTAAATATTTATTTAAATTTATATTTTCATTTCTTCGCTCTAGTGTCAAGGCAAAGCGTGGCGTTGAGTTCGGCCACTCAACACGTAATGCCTCCAGAATTCAGCGAAAATTTAGGAACGAAGTGTCTTAACACTAGGTTGCCTCTGCCTACTTTACTATGTACAGGATACGACGTGACGAAAAAAAAATATACATACATACAAAGAAACTGCACTATTGAATTTCGTCACCTTCATTCTAAAATTACGATCCCTTTCTGCAAAATATTAAAATAAAACTATTAAATATATGCAAAAAAACAAAGCGATCTCATCGGCATTAAGAATGTTTAACAGGTTAATAGCGTCAGGTTGCTGTGGGCGTAGGAGAACAATGGATGTCAAGTGGAGGATTGCCAAACGCTGTACACACTCCCCCTACAGCCAATACCTGTGAACGATCCGTTGTATTTAATTAATTTTGTTAATATGAAAGCAATTTTTAGAGGTTATCGTGGTAGAGTGGTACAGTGTGTGACTGTAAACGGTTTTAGGCTCGATCCTTATGCATAATAAGTTATATTAAGTACTTTTATTTAGATTTTTTCTGTTATAATAAGGATAAGGATAAAAGTGAAGAGGTTAAGTTTACTAAACATGTTTCCGTTAAACGTTCAAACAAAGGATTTTGTGCTAAATCACTATTTCTTTTTTTTTAATCCTAAATGTAGTAGGATAGAAGGAAAAAAAGTAGTATCAAGACAATCTGTTCTCCAGTTTCCGCCTCCACCCATTTTTTGAGACATTGCTTGATGACTGACGGAATTCAACGTCTACCTTTGTCTTGTTACCAGAGCGAGGAAATGAATATAATTAATTCTTCCAAGTTGAAATCGAACCCACAATCTTTTAATTAAAAATTTGAAAAATTTCACAAAGTGAAGTGAAAAATTCTCAAAATAAAATGTAAATACCCACAAAAATATTGACTTCAGCTGGTTCAGTTTATTCATGTCTTGAAGGCTCCTTAAAGCGAATGACTAATATGACTTACTGTACTGATGAGTATTACCATAAATATGTCAAGGCTTGTCACTCATGCAAAAGCTGTACGCGCTATTTACACTAAATCATATTGTTTGATGGATCATGATCTATAGATCTATAGATCATGATCATTTATAATGGCATTCGTTGGTCTTGTTTACTTGTCCATAATGTATTATTTATTGCGAATGATGTTTATATGCAAGATTTGCTTTAAACTATTTTAATATGGTTAAAATTTAAATTTGTGGCAAAGTTATGATAAAGATTTATTTCCTCTTACTTTTTAACATTTTGATAATGTATACGTTCTATGAAAAAAAAGTATTCAATATTATACCAATTTAAAAAAAAAAGCACACAGGGTAGGCAGAGGGAACACTGTGTTGAGACACTCCGTTCCCCACTTTCTGCCGAATTCTGGAGTCATTGCGTGTTAAGTGGCAGAACTCAACGCCGCGCTTAACCTCGACACCATAGAGAAGAAATGGAAATATAAATTTAAGTAAATATTTCATCTCCTCGAGTGGGGATTGAACCCACAACCAGTCGATTTTACAGTCGCACCTCGTGTCGCTGCGCAACGACTGGCCTCTATACCATTTTTTTTTTAAATTAGTTTTTATAGTAATAACGTAAAAAAGTAAGTGTTTAAAGTTAATTTTACAAAATAGTTATAGTAAACTTTCTTCAAATCAAAATAAACTTTTTTATAGAGCTATAAACGTCGTTTATTACTGAACTGCGTCAATAAAAACGGATTTACGTTTGTACAAATATTTCATACTGTCTTATTATTCAATGTAGATGCGTGGGCGCATATTTTGTCGTATGCAAATACGCTGCCTACTTAAGTGGACAAGGTTGCATAATAAACTTGAGAAGTTAAAAAAAATATCACAGCTGATACACGTAACATTTTCAATGTCTTAGAAGGATTTTTGATCACCTTGTATCTACACAAAGAATCTAAAAAAAGTCGTTATATGTTTTACTTTTTGCCAAATTAAAGATATTATACCTCGTATTACACTGTGCAAATTAAAAATCAGCTTTAGGCGGCCATCCCTCTCACAGCAGGAAATGCAAAGGGAACCTAGTGTTAAGACACACCGTTGAAATGAAAATGAAAATGTAAATGTAAATAAATATTTCATTTCCTCAAGCGGGGATCGAACCCACAACCAGTCTATTTTACAATCTCACTTTGTACCCCTGCGCCAAGACTGGCCTACGCACTGTACATCCTGTTAAATGGATAAAAATATATAGGATTAATATCATATGAGAAGTTAGTTGCCAGTGTATGTAAGTATGTAATAAGTAAATTGTAACATTGATATTGAAATGAGAATCTGTTGAGTTTCTCCTCGGCTCTTCCCAACAGAACTCTACAATTCGAAAATGTCCTTCCAAAAGTCTATACAATGAAGTGTTAAATATAATCGTTTGAGTAAATAACATTCATCAACGTTGAAAAAAGCAGCTTCACGCTTTTTCCCGCACAACATGGTTGACAGAGAAAACTTTATGTAAAGACCACATAGGGGTATGGAGATTCTCAGTCCTATTTTCGAGCCTATTGAGTGGCAGAAGTCAGCACCGTATTTTGTATACCAGAGCGGGAAAACAAAAAATATTTAAATATCTCTCGAGTGAGAATTGAACCCACAACCGTCGCCTTCATAGTCAGACGCTGTGCTACCACGCCACAAGGGTATTTCTCAGCATTTATTAACATATTAATACAAACAACTATTACACTATAATAAAGAGTAATGACGGAAAAGTAATAATATTTATAATAATTAGTTACTTCCCACATTAAATGTCATAATCTAAATAATTTACTACCAACTTACGCCATGGGGCTATTGGATAATACCATATTCAAAGAGATTGCTGTGGGTTCAAATCCCACTCAAGGTACTATTTAAATAAATAACAGTGTTTCATTGCCTGTACAAACTAAGTACAAATATAATTTGTCATTTACAACAATAGAAAAGAAGTAAGTGTCTTAGTTCTTGTTTGACCATTCAAAAATAAAAAAAAATACATTGCATACCTCTTTTGCCTCTTCCACTGTCATCAACCTCTTTAGATATGCCCTCCGGGGGTCCTCATGTTTTTACGTGACCTTCCTTCCTCCAGTACCATTGATACCATGTTTTTGAAGATCAACCGACGTCTCCCTTTGCCGCTATATTAAACAACGATGTGAAAATGTAATAATTTCTTTGGATAAAATATACGTACTTAGATTTTTTATTTTCTTTGTAAAAGCTGCCTTAACTTTCACACCTCATGCCAAAATAATATTTTAGCAGCAACCTACATACATTCGAACACACTTCACATACTTTTATATGGTATTGAATGCTAAATGCAGATTATTATAAATTCTTTTGTTCACTATAAAAGTTTTTTAAACAATATCCTATGCTTGACCTATAAAGGGCACTTGATTAAATATTTAAATAATTTCAAGGAATCCGTCAATCCTCACTGCGAGAAATGAAAAATTTTAAATTCCCATTAAAAAGACTAAACGCGGCGTTGTACTCCGCCACTTCACACGCCATGTCTCGGAGATCGGGGAGAATATATAATCTCTCTCCAAAGCGAAAAGCAGAGAGAAGTTTTTAACTTACATTTAAATTACATTTTTCTAGAGAAAGATTTCGAAGACTGCCTTAATTATCCATTACATTCAAAATTTATCTATGTGACTCTAAATGTACGAATAAACATCATCATATTTGGGCCCGCAACAGTTACATATTGATTTGACAGATGTCAAATACCACAGGGTACGTCACAGGGTAAACATAAGGTAAAACACCTTTGACGACGATGACACAAGTATACTTCTGTCACACCCACAGAGAAGCCTACACCAGTTTTTGGTCAAATGTGACACATTTCAGTAAAGGCGTGTGTACATTACATTTGATTTCGAGGTTGTAAAGTCAATATTTGTAATTAGACTACTTGACTTAGATTTATTTAACACATTCGATGTCCAGTATAGACAAGCAAAACAAGATTAGAAATAATTGTCAAAATTTTGCTTTACTACAAACTTCTCTTTCATTTTTTTAGCTTCACACTGTATCATATATAGCAGTACTGTGTATAATTCTATGCCTCGACACCAGAGGAAAGAAATGTAAATGTTAAATGTATAATTTCCCCGAGTGAGGATTGAACCCACTACACTACTCGTGTTTACAATCACACACTTATGCCTTTTGCGCCCCAAATGGCCTCACTCATGTCCTACATTTTCTTATATTTGCCTAAAACTAGAGTAAACTGCTGAGTAATGATCGTAATAGATGTCATGGTCTGAATGTGTCAAGCGTATCGCATACAGTTATTATAAATAACGGCGTTAAACCATGTCGCGTGCCACGATTTGTTTAAACGCTAACGACATGAACACAGTAATGGTAACTAGACGAGTGGTATAAATGGAAATATTTTTTTTAGATTGTATTTTTTAATTCGTGCTGTATTTCGCACACTAGAGTAGGCAGTGGGGTTTAAGTGTTACGACACTCCGTGTTACATGGCGGAACTTAACGCAGCGCTTTGCCTCGACACATGGATGAAGAATTGAAAATATTAAATATTTCATTTCCTCGAATGGGGATCGAACATATAACCCGTCACGTTTAAAGCCACACACCTGTGCCCCTGCGCCACGACTGTCCACAACAGTATTATTATTTATTTGTGCTTCCATTTTATTACTGTACGCCGTTCTAGCAACAAGGAATGGTCAGATTCTAATATAATTTTAAAGTTTTCAATAAAAATTTTCGGGAATAATGACATCACTATCATTTGAGCTATGGCCTCGTTTTTGTGGAGTAGATCCTAGATATCGACTCCACTACCACAAAGAAGACTCGTGAAGACAAAATATATAAATAAGGGCGTTTCTTATAATATTAATTAAATTGACTGTTTCATTTAATTTTGTGTTACTTTTCAAATAAACATTTTTTTTATAAAATAAATTATTTTTATATAAAGTATTTTTAAATAACCAATTATAATATGAACTAATTTACTAAAACCATATATTTGCAATAAATACATTTACATACACACATATTATACATATATATAAAAGTAAATAGAACGTAACTTTTGCATCATTATTCATTGTCAGCTTTAGGCAATCTCATTCGTATCGAGTTGATCACGACTTCGATTATTAACATACCTACCTAGTTTAATATCGATATTATAGTAATATCGATAAAATTCCACACATAACAAACGATCTGCACCGCTGATGTCCATCAAAATGATAAAAATCTGAATCTCTCAATAATGTTTTAGTTTAATTTTTCTTTTTAATTATATTCTTAATCATAATGTCTTCCTGTTATTTTCTCAAAGTGTGGAACGCCGCTTCCTTTTTGTATTATTTTAGAACGGTTTTATGGATATTAGTTATTGCTTGGTGGAACTAAACGCCGTAGTGAAAATAAAAATTTACAAAAAATAAATTATTCCGAGTAAACTCAAATCGTTAACAAATTTTTATAAGTAACCTTTTTTTTCAACAAAACTGTATACTAATTAATATATGCATAAAATACGCTAAATACGGCGTTGAGTTCAACCACTCACTACGCAACATCGAAAGTCGCAAACGAAGTGTAGTGCAGTAGGTTCCATTTTCTAGGTTCCCTCTGCCTACCCTGCTTTGTGCGGGATACAGCGTGAAGCTGTATTTTTTATTAAACACGCTAAATCCTACATCTTAAAACACTATGTGACAAAATAACGGGCGCACAATATTACACGGCTCGACGATTGACAGCTTTATAATAGGTAGTCATTATCTTAAGTTATACTTCCCTATATTACCTCCATTGCGTTTCCTGTGAAAATAAATATACTTAGGAGCGATTACTAATGTCAGTTAAACTTTATTTACTTTGTAGTTGTTAGTGCCCAGTGAATTTCGTGTAAAGTGAAGAACGAAAATGGAAAATGAGTATCTTAATATTATAGCGTTAAGCTAAAAAAAACTTATTTTTTAATAAATATATCTTTATAGTTACTAAAATTTTAAATTACAGACTTAAATTTTATATTTATAAAAATAAAGAACGTACAATAATTAGAATCTGCGTCTATTAGATCTCCTATAGAACTTTTAGCCAACTAAGCTATACGATAGTATCTCACCACGACAAAACATTTTTACAGTAGGTATTCTAATTAAGAAGTTGATTTATAGCTATAAATACTTGAGATAAATATTGCCCTCTAACTTAATAATTATACGTGACAATTTTTTTTATAATTTTTCCTCGAACCAACTACCATCTTCTATACACGTACACACTACAACTACGCCAAATAACTATCTTACATTTAAATTTAACTGGCATTTTCAAAATGACAATGTATTTTGACGTGACGGTTAAATTAAACGACATTATTATATTTACAACTGCATCATAACTGCTTTAGCACAGATTTCTTCCATTTTAAAGGAATATATAATTCATACTAAACTAAACACTATATTTTAACTTAACGGGTCGTCGTAAATAACTGGGTCAGTGGTGCCACGTATTTTAACCGCGTTCGATTACAGTAGATTTTCTCTCGTGAAAATGATTGTAATAACGTATATTGTTTATAACAAGATTGTTTCTGTAAAGAGGTAGATACGCCATCAATAAAGTAAGTAAATATGTCATATTATATTTTGTAAGTCTTTATATGTTTTACGGGACTAACACAAATTTTAGGCATAGTTTTTTTTTTCTAAATGAAACCCTTCAAGTGCGAGTAGGACTTCAGGATATACTCTTTAGGTTATCATTACGCGATGGTGAAAGTTGACAAATTTAAGTTTGCGGGCGTATGCGCTCATTTTTACGGTATGACAGATGAACAGACTGTCAACAGAGTGATTATATAAAGGTTCCATTTACCTTTTGATATACAGAGTAAAAGAAAGAAAAAGAACAAGGAAAACATAAATTAATGCACTTAAAATAATGGACATCATCATAACCGAAACTACTGCACCCAGTTTACAATATTATTATACACGCTAAGAAAACTTTTCTATCAACAACTCGTTTAATATAATATGACATTAATTTTGTTATTATTTATGTTTATTCTGAGGTCTGTCGTGGCGCAGGGGCACAAAGTATGCCTGTAAATCGACTGGTTGTGGGTTCGATCCCCACTCGAAAAAATGAAATATTTATTTACATTTATATTTTCATTTCTTCTCTCTTGCGGCGAGGCAAATAGCGCGCGTTGTTCCAATGCCTCCAGTATTTGGCGGAAAGTGGGAAACGAAGCGTCTTAACACTAGGTTACCTCTGCCTACCCTGCTGTGTGCGGAATACAGCGTGAAACTGACATTAATTTTAGAACGTGAACTACAAAGTAATTAATCCACATACACAGATATCAATTAACTTAATCTACTTTAACTAATTTTAACAGTTAAGTTTAACTGTGCTCGTATCGTAGTTACTTTCATAATATACTGCTTCATGCGTAAAAGCTCAATAAATGAATAACTTAAACATTTCTAATGTTTAAGTGGAAAGTTACAGCTTTAAATATGTAAAGTAATAACACTTACGTCTCATAAATTATTATTATTTTATATCCACATTATTAATTATTGTATGTGATTATTAAATTCAATTCAATTTCTATTAGTCTATATATGTTAGTAAATAGTAATTACGATTTTGTTATATAAAAAAAAAGTCATATAGATAATAATTTAAGCATGATGGTATGGATCTGTCATATTTAATTTGAAGGTTTTTATAATATAAGTTTAGTTTAGTACAACTTAGTGTAATGTTAAGGTTGTTGTTCTTATATATTTTTAAAATTAACTAAAAATGAAAAATGTGCCACTTTGAGAAGAATTTTTTTGCGTACTAATGAAAAAAAATGGTCGATATTTTATTTTATTTTACCTTCTAAATATTTAATTTCGTTCTACTAGATTCGAGCTGCTTCTCGTACGTAATAAGAAACTAAGGAGAGAGAACATAGTCTTAATACACTTCGTTACCTGAAAACTCGAGAAATTGCATGATAAGTAATGGAACTCAACGCCGCACTTAGTCTTGTTACGCCAAAAAATTCAAGGCTCAATTCATATAGATACTATATACGTTTTTTAAACGGTCTAACAAATCTAAACAAAGCCTTCAACGTTCCTTTATAGTTAAATTTAACTGTTTAAGTTATCTTGATCTATGACTCTGATATCATGTGGACCGTGACCACTTAGTAGGTAACCCTAAAACACGCGAAACATACCCCCGTACAAATAACAATACGTTCTAACTGACGTATTGTTAGAGAACAATCTAGTTTTAATGAGATATGATTATTAATACTTTGTATAATATATGCAGTTAGGCTTGGTTGGTCGTATATGTTAATAAAAAGCTTATATTATTTTTACTTTTTTAGAAAACGTATACGAAAATGATCGTGGCGGGATTAGAATCCGCGCCTTTTGGGTACCGTATAAGCGCTTTGACCACTAAGCGATATGTTACAATCTAGCTACGAAATTCTCATGTTGTTACAGCTTATTTATGTTGTTAGCATCTCTGTATGAAGATTTTTTACGTTAATACTATATTATGTTTATCTATAAAAAAGTTAGAGTTAGGGGCCAGTCGTGGCGCAGTGGCACGAGGTGTGACTGTAAAACCGACTGGTTGTGGGTTCGATCCCCAATCGAGGAGATGAAATATTTACTTAAATTTATATTTCCATTTCTTCGCTCTGGTGTCGAGGCAAAGCGCGGCGTTGAGTTCTGCCACTCAACACGCAATGCCTCCAGAATTTGGCAGAAAGTGGGGAACAGAGTGTCTTAACACTAGGTTCCCTCTGCCTACCCTGCTGTGTGCGGGATACAGCATGAAGCTGATATAAAAAAGTTTTTGTCAGTGTTTTTGTTTTATAAGACGGCAAATAACAAGCTATTTCTTCTGTTATATCATACAAAGATTTTTTTAAATTATTTGCCTCGGATATTAAGACCAAATGCAAAAAAAAATCATTAACTCCAAAAATATATATTAACGATTATTTTTATATATCTACATAATATATAATGTTTATATCATATCAACACAATAAAATAACACGAAAAAACAAAGATTGACACAAGAAATAAAGTGTTTTATAAAAATAACTTAAAAGAACATTAGCGGCTATAATCTTAGGTAAAAAGTATGAAAAGCAAACATCCATTACATTTTTGTTTTATTACCACCCATTGAGGTGAGGCTGTCACTTTGACAACTCAAGCGCAGCCTACCACGTCATAATACATGACATCTTGGTTCTATTATGCAGGGTCTACACGTTCATTGTATTTGTATGAGAATATTTTTTTTAATAAAGTGAGCATCTGTCTCGAGTAAAGACAATGTTATAATTTAATTTTTTACAGAAAGTGTTTGATATTTTAGTTGATATTTTTTTAGCAACTGATTTATAAATAGAGATATCTAATAATTATCTGGAATCTTTCAATTCATATACTAAATTGTTATAACGTACTTTATAATATATTTAAATATTAATCACACATTTATTCATATTAAGAACATATTAAAATTGTGTATGAAATCCAATGAGTACTGCCAAATGGTCTTCCTGTTTTTAAGGTAATTGTCAATTTTTTTGTGTTAAATTATTGTTTAGTTTACCTCTGAACATAGATAAGACTAATAATATGTATAATATTTTTTTTTATCATAACAACATTTTTCTACCCAATAAATACATCAGACAGTGAAAATTTTATTTACTATCTTTCTATTCATTTTCCATAAAACTGTCATATTCAGAAACCAAAAATAAAACATAATAACATACAAATATTTCTTATTTTACAGGTAATCTAACACCACGAAGGTATCTACCACGTGTGAACTCCGCGCTATAATGATGTACCACTACCACCCATAATTTAAAGCGTATACGGTATAAGTGCACGCAAAAAGTTAAAAGCTTCTATAATTATCTCAAGAAGTGCCTATCTGGCTCAATGCGCCAATAAATCCAGATAATCGTTTAACACTTTACAGATGATATCGTCATGGTTTGGTTGGGTACGCGTATGATTTATCTTAGTACATTTTTTTAGCTTATCTTCACGCTGTAGCCCGAGGGAGAATAGTGTTAAGAGTTAAGACACTCCGTTCTCCACTTATGAGACATTTCGTGTTGAGTTGCGATGCAAGGAAATAAAAATAACTTATTCTTCCGAGTGGGAATCAAATCCACAACCGTCATGTCTAATGTTTAACACTATATCGATACGCCATGACGACCTCAAAAATTAAGGTAAAAGATCAAATAAATTTTAGAAACAAAACTCGAGAGCTTAACTTTAAATTTTAGTAATTCCACAATATATAGCTATTAAACAGCGTAAGAGATATTAAGCATCCGGTTGAGATGTATTTAAGTTAGATATGACATGATTAATGTTACTATGAGTCTGGGTAGATGACATCATAGGTTTTACTTAACTTATTACAAAAGTTATAATTTTAAAGTTGTGTAACTTAATCAGCTTCACGCTGTATCCCGCACACACCAGGGTAGGCAGAGGGAACGTAGTGTCAAGACACTCTGTTCTCCACTTTCCGCTGAATTCTGGAGATGTGATTAGTGGCGGAACTCAACGCTGCGCTTTTACCTCGACACCAGAGCGAAGAAATGAAAATTTAAATAAAAAAAACGTTCTCTACCCCGCTAGGGATAAAGCGTGAAAATATAAATGTATATAAATATTTCACTTCCTCGAGTGGGGATCGAACCCACAACCAGTCGCGTCTGTAGTCACACTTTGTGCCACTGCGCCACGACTGGCCTCAACTTAAAAGAAACGAGGCTCTAGTTTATGAAACATTATAGATTAATATTTATAAATTGATGAAAATTATTTATAATATATTGTAGAAAACGATTGAATTGATTCAACAATCGAGATAAATCGCAGCTTTTTGTTCGTCACAAAGTATGTACATATATATGTATGGATGATTTTATTACGGAAGATTTATTTATAAATTTTATATAATAATGTGTATTTATTGAGACCGAATAACTCTTATATCACATCTGACTCGCCACTAATTTACTTTAATATTTAAAAAAGAACGATTTCGTAAGTTACTGGAACTTTGTTATTCTTTTTGGGTGTAGGCGGAGTCTTAACACAAAAAAAAACCAATGAAATTGACAAAATAAAATACATATTTAGAAAACGTATAAAAATTTGAGGCGCGGGTTCGAGTCCCGCTACGTTCAAATTTTTATACGTTTTCTAAATAAGTATTTTTCTTTCCTAAGTGTGGAATAACACTTTAAAAAATGTTTAAAAATGACAAAATAAACTTTAGATCTAGGCAATATTACCGGTGACGTCATACCATACCTGTTAGTTGCGTGCAAAATGTCGCAACACGTGCTCGGCCGTTCAGAACAAGTTGAAATCATGACTCACACTTCTGTTGCTTTGATTAGAAATTTCAAGTGATTCTTTTTTTTTTTAATTATAAGTGTTTTATAGAATTCCCGAATTGCTTCTAACTTTGCTTGTTTTTGTCTAGTAAAAAAAAACTATGCATGAAAAATCTTTGAAGGAAATACAATCAATAATTTTCTAAAAAAGTTCCTTCTTTTTGATGACATCCATACAACCTTGTATGGATGTCATCAAAAAGAAGGAACTTTTTTAGAAAATTATTGATTTTTTTGTTTTGACGGAAGCAGAATTAACACGATAGTTAAGAGAAAGGATTAGATCGAATTGAATGATCGGTGAGAATGTAGAAGAAAGTGCTCAGGAGCCGTTTAAGTATTACTTAAGCAGTTTCTTTGCAATTATTGACATCCCCCAGCCGTTCGAATACCCGCCAACCCGCTACGTTCAAAATTTTTATACGTTTTCTAAATAAGTAAGATATACAATACTACAATCTAGCAAGATTATAATATAATGTTAAAACAAAAATGACATTTAATAAATTATTTTACACAATTTTAAAAAGATATCATTGAATCTAGAGTTCATATTAGTGACAAAATTAAAAACATATATAAGTTTACCTTTCATTAATGATTTTTAGGCTTTAGTAATTGAAGAACGCTGTCAGAGACGCAGATTTATGTTTAACATAAATTAAATCAATGGTTACGAAAACAGCTTTAAGCTTTCTTCCGAGTAGCAGGGTAGCCAGAGGGAGCTTAGTGTTAAACACTGTATTTCCCACATTCAGCCCAATTTTCTAGACATCGCGAATTAAATGGCGAAATTCAACACCGCACTTTGTCTTGTTACTAAAGCGATAAATTCCCCCGAGTGGAAATCAAACCACGACTATCGAATTTACAGCCAGACGTAGTGCCGCTGCTGCCGCGTCAGCCTCAACGTGCTGATTCCACATCCCAGTATCCACTTTCATTTTTAACCCATTTCCAAAAAAAAATCGTAACATCATTAACCTTGTACGTAATGTGAACAACATATTTGTTTACACCGTATCTGTGGGCGATGCTCACTCGCCTTGAAGGAAACGATAGTTGCTCATTTACATTCAGCTAATGCAATACAATTTGAATTTTATTCCGATCACATTCTTCTTGACGTGTATGTAAAATATTTTGACTTCTCTTATATTTATTTGTAGTTTTACCCAACTTTTTGTGCGACGCAAAGAAGGGTAATGTGTTTTTCAGTTTGTGTTTGTATGTAGGATTGCATGTCTATTTGTTCCTATAAAAAAAACACTAGCAAGTACCTAAAGCATATTACACTAGTCAAGAATATTTACAGGATAAAGATTTATGGAATGAATGTCTATTGAATGTGATGCAGGATAGCTGCCAGTTAATAAAATAATTAAATTATACCTGTACTCTTTTCAATGTCAATACATCGAAAGCAACTGTTGAGTTTTTTACCTTCTTTTCTGCTACTACTGTTAAGTTTGTTTCTTCTCAGCAGAACTGACTTCCGAACCGGTGGTAGCTTTTTCATATGTTCATTCGACGATTCAAAAGTGCTTATAATAGTATATTTCAATATAATAATATTTTGAATTTGAATATATGGAGTTGTAGAGACCAAAAGAATTGCCTGATTTTGACGATTCAATCGTAAATCAATTTGTCTCAACCTTGCGATTGTCACTAAAGGCATGACAACAACAGTGACAACCAAACGGTATATTAATAAATAAAAAAAAAGCCGGACTACGGAGGTACTCGCCCACCGAGGGTTCCGTACATTTGAAAGTCTCGAGCTTTTTCTGAAATTCAAGCTTAGCTTAGCCAGAGCCTTTCATTTGATACCTCACTTGAGTGGCTTTAATATCATTTTGCTCCCATTTTAAGGTAATTAGTTTTTAAAATTTAACCACAACTGTTTTCAGATTTTTTTTTTAACTAATACTACCTGTAGATGTTAGCTGCCAGTTTTATAATTCTAGGTCAACCGTAGCCTATTAATTTTGATTCCCTTTATAATATCGAAATACCCAGTTTTTGCGATATCTTTTCTTTATGAAAAAATAATTAAATTAATTAATTTAGCTTCACGCAGTATCCCGCACACAGCAAAGTAGGCAGAGGGAACCTAGTATTAAGACACTCCGTTCCCCACTTTCTGCCGAATTCTGGAGGCATTGCGTGTTGAGTGGCAGAGCTCAACGCCGCGCTTAACCTCGACACCAGAGCGAAGAAATGGAAATATAAATTTAAGTAAATATTTCATCTCCTCGAGTGGGGATCGAACCCACAACCAGTCGGTTTTGCAGTCACAGCTCGTGCCGCTGCGCCACGACCGGCCTTTTCTTTATGTAAATGTAGAAATACGATTTTTTTAGAAAATCAAGGGACCGTAGATCTGAGTACATGGTTTGAATTTTAAATCGATATCTCCAAGTGTTTATTAGATAATAGCTCATGACAGACAGACAAACGGTTGGTTAGACAACAAAATGATCTTATAAATGTTCCATTTTTCTTAAAAGGCACGGAACCCGAAAAAATCAATGATCTAAAAGCCAGTCGTAGCGCAGTGGCACGAAGTGTGACTGCAAAAGGGACTGGTTGTGGGTTCGATCCCCACTAGAGGAGATGAAATATTTACTTAAATTTATATTTCCATTTCTTCGCTCTGGTGTCGAGGTTAAGCGTGTCGTTGAATTCAACACGCAATGCCTCCAGAATTCGGCAGAAAGTGGGGAACGGAGTGTCTTAACACTAGGTTCCCTCTGCCTGGGTAGGCAGAGGGAACCTAGTGTTAAGACACTCCGTGTGTGCGGGATACAGCGTGAAGCTGATCTAAATCAAGTAGGGTAGAGTTGGTCGTTGAATAGGTATTTTAAATTTACTACTTAAGTTTCTATCAACATTTGTACGTATATACAAATATTTTCCATATTCTATATGTAGGCAGCGAGACGTAGTTAAGTTATTATTTTATTTCGGACTGTTTGGATAAAACATTGCGTACTCTGTGGCAAAACACAATGCCGCATTTTGTCTATACAAGACACACGGATATGGTATATTCATAAAAATATATAATAAGTCCAATGATAATTCACACCAACAAATTTTATACTATCAAAATAATAAAAAAAAATAATTGATTTAAAATAAAATACCATATTACGATGTTCTAATAGCTATAAAAAGAAAACAAATTATAAAACAAGTTTTTGTAGAGATAAAAAATAAGGTTCTTCGTTTTATTTTACGTAAATTATTCTATCAGTTTGTTGTTTTTTTTTATTATATTATTTATATAAGGCACGCAGTGTCCCGCTAGGATAGGCAGAGGTAACGTAGTGTAAAGTCACTTCGTTACCAAATTTTCTTAAACATTACGTGTTGACTGGTGGAACTCAACACTGTACTTAGTCTACCACAGCTATGACATGAAAATAATTAATTCCTCCTAGTAGAAATCGTCACAAAACTGAAAAAAATACTTTTCAATTCGCCAAGATAAATTAATTAACCAGAGGGAACGGAGTCCCAAGGCTCTCTCTGCATACGTCTTTAGCCTCGTACACACATTAACCTCTTTATGCATACTTTCCGAGTGGTTTCTTGACTTCTGCTTATTACATGTTCTGTGTTCTTAAAGGTCAACGAAGGCCTCGTCCTGCCTCTTTTAACAATACTCTAATAAATTAAATAGTGTCAAAATAATTTTATTGTTTAATTTAGTTATAAGAAAGTGTTTCAAATTGTATACGAACAGTAAGTACAAGGAGAAATTAGGCTTTTAGAGAAAGTACTGTAAGTAAGCGTGTATTTGCATTTTAACTAACGCATTACATAATAAACATCCGTTTAGCGAACTGAAGTATGTAAACAAATATTTTACTTTTATTGTTTTATTATGCTATTTTTTATCAACGGTACGCAGTAGAGAAGAAAACATTACGAAATAAATGGGGGAACTTAACTCCGAAGTTTGCAATAATAAGTCGAGAATAATAAATATATACCTAAGTGGAAATTGAACCCACAACCATCGCGTATACAGTTAGAAACTACACAATATGGGTCTGTACATTAATAATACGTAGGTAAAGAGAATACGTGACATTGAATAACTTAGCACATCGTTGACTAAATATGACAAATTGCCAATTCCTATTTATATTGCTTGAGGGAAACATTGAAAATATGTAGTTATTTATTTATATAATATATAATGTATTTTGCACATAGCTGTGTAGGCAAAGGGAACCCGAGGAACCTAATCTTAAGACACTCTGTTCCCCATTAGTAATTCCGCATTTGTGCTAGGCTAGCAGCATGAGCGCAGGAATGCCGGAAGACGATCGAAGTTCATTCGGGAATAATCTTTGTCCACAAATAACATTCTGTCTTTTATTTATTCAAATTTCAAACGTAACGCACATTGAGAAAGCAAGTCAAATATAAAAAAATCGATTAATAAATTGTGTTTGAAAATATCGGTATATATATATATATATATCATCGTTCTCTGCGGGTAAATATGCGTGTCCAGTTTGGCACCGCTCCGCTTATGCGAAGGAGATAGACATAGCATTAAGTGAAACTCATTTAATTTATAATAATAATTAAATAAAAATAATCGAATCGGATGTATTCGGCATCATAACCGAATAATTCGGCCGAATACAATATTGGCCGAATATGGCACGCCGATATTGAAAAAGATGATATATATATATACCGAATACCAAACGAATATTCGGCACATCTCTAAAAATAAACATTACAACGTTTATATATACAAGAAAAAATAAAAATCAATATCGATATCATAATCGATATAAACCCTACAAAAATGGCAACCACACACTACCCGCAAAACCGAGAATAACTGTAACCAATACAATCGCTAATACGTTCACAGTTAGTTGTAATGATGGCTTGTAAAAACGGAGCCTTGGAGCACTGCTTTCAATTAACCACGTCCTAAGAAAATAAATTGTTACCTTCCTACAAAACTGTTGCTGGCGATATTTCCTCGATAAGTACTAGTTGAAATACCCGACATTTGTATGGATTTTTCTATTAGTAATATTATTTTAATGTGAAAGTTTGTGAGTGTTTGATGTTTGTTCTAGCTTATCGCAAAAACTACTGAACGGATTTAGATTAAACTTTGCAGTAATAAGATTGTATGTAGAATAACACACGGGCTATAATTTTTGTAAATATTCTGTATAATTTCAGTATAACACGAGTATTTATATATATATTTGGGAGGCTAGTAATTTATATTTGAAAAGAAGAAATAATCAATTACATATACTAGTATTCTGCACGTAGCAGAATATGCAGAGGGAACCTAGGAACCTACGACTATGACTCTCTGTTTCCCATTTTCTTAAGGCATTGCGTGTTGAGGAGCAGAACTCAACGCCGTTCTTTGTATCGTTACCAGAGCTTGGAATAAAATATTAAATATGTAATTTCCCCTAGTGGGAATCGAACCCATAACTGTTGCGTTTACAGTCGCACAATTATGCCTCTGCGCCACGACTGGCTTAAGTTAAGAAATGAATAGTAAATAATAATACTTATACATGTGTATACATATAGTAAGTATAAGAATTTACGTAATAAATAAACATTAATATAATGAATCAACAAATTTGGAAAACAATATATTTCAAGGATATAAAGAACAATAAAATTATTATGCCAAACGGTGTTCAACCTCGACATATTTACTTACTTCTATTTACGTAGTATGTAGCTACTACCTACAGTGCCCATACAGTACGGTCGACAAGTCGTGGCTGTTGCTGCGCAGATTTTATTTTAGGTTTTGATTATTTTCTTCCCTAGTGAGCAATGAGCAAAATAAAGATTAACTTAAAAATCAGGAAACCTAACTCTAGAGCGGCCACGACTCTTCGACAATACTATACAATAGTGACGTATGTTCATTCATTGCTTTACGTTTACTGATCATCGACAATGCGTGGGCGCAGTTATTTTTAAATGACTAATCCACTAACAATTTAAGTAAATTGTAATTAAATCGGTTATTTAAATCGTTCGTGCAAGGTTTGTAAGTAAAATAATCACGTTTTAGCCTTCGTTTTACAAAATCACTTTTTTTAACAAACAATTTTTTATTTAATATTGAAATAATTTCTCCAAAAGGAGCAAACAGTGGAAAACAGACGGCTTTTACGGGCGATATTATATGAAAAAAAAACCTATTGTGATTCAATATTTTACTAAGGTATCCCTAATAAACTTACATTTAATTTTAATTTTGGCAAGAATAACACGAAAGGCATATGTAACTTAATTAGATGAGCGTTTTTACAATGTAATGATATAAGAAAAAATACAATCTAGCTATTAAGAATGAACCCACAACCGTCGCGCTCACTGCACTTCCACTGCTCCACGACGGCTCCAATAATATATTCCTAATTCTAAAACAACCCACGTGAGATATATCGATATACAATTATTTAATGATATGAAAGCGTTTGACCATGAATGAGCATCGCGTGGGACCACGGACACGGACTGTGTGAATAGGCCTTATTTGACTAGCAACCATTTAAAACTAAATTTTTAACTTAACTTAGCTTCACGCTTTATCCCTAGCGGGGTAGTCAGAGAGAATGGAGCGCCAAACGCTACGGTCTCTACATACCTCTTTCGCCTCGTCCACTGTCATCAATCTCTTCATACATGCCCTCCGGGGGGTCCTCGTGCTTTTTACGTGACCTTCCTCCAGTATCTTTGATACTGTGTTTTCGAAGGTCAACCGAGATTACTTAATTTTTAACATTTAATAATTTATATTTGAAATTTCTTACTTTGCTAAGTTATATTCTGTTTAGGGCTAAAGAGTTTGTGTAGTTTAATGCTCTAATCTCCGGAACTAATGATTGGAAAATATTTTACTTGTGTGTAAATTTTATATTTTATTTGTCCATTTATCGAGGAAGGTTTTTATATTGTAGGCTTTATTGTATCGTCTCAATTATTTGAATGTAACTGACTCTACCTGCGGTCAGAGTTACTTTGAAAACTTAATAATTCTGACTGTAAACGAGGCGGTAGTGGGTTCTATTTCAACTTGGGGGAATGAATTACTTTAATTATATAAATAAAGCGTGGCTTTGAATTATGCCACTCAACACGCAATGTATCGAATTTGAACTAAAAGGGGAACAAAATGTCTTAACAATATGCGAGATATAAGTAAAACTAAAAAAAAAACATTTGTTATATTATAAATCCGTTAAATACATACAGAATTTAATTTCAAATAGCATTTATCTACAAAATATAGTTTTTATATGTTTGACCTTTAAAATCGATACAATACTTTATATGAGAGTGTCCGAGCCGTTCGGGGTCGCGTCGTGAGGGCACGAGATGAAAGTAAGATCAACACTGTCACTGCCTACCACCTTATTATAGTGGATTTATTATTTTCACAATTGCTTCCTAGCGCCCACGGGATGCTGGGTATTAATAAGATCAATGGACCATTATTTAAATTGAGCTTTTAAATAATACTATTTCTTGAATATTCAAATTTGGTTAATATTCAAATTTCGTTGAAGCTCAGTGGCAGTATCTGACTTTAAATACAACGGTTGTGGCTTCCATTACAATTCAGTGAAATTAATTTTTATTTCTTCGCTCTGGTAAGAAGATAAGAAGCAAAATTGAGCGAAAACGAGAATTGGAGTGTGTTAACACTAGGTTCCTTTTGCCTGCCCTGCTATATAGAAAAAACAGTGCAAACCTAAAAAAATATTTAAAAAAATCTTTTATGTAATATTTCTAAACTAGACTTTAAATATCACTTCAAAAACATGCTCATATAATAAATACTATTGTTTAAAAAAATGTGTTTTAAGTGTTGTTAAATTGTTTAATATATTTTGATGTAATAGATGATATTACAACAAGTTACAACATGGTAAAACATAAGGTAAAATGAATGGACAACGGAAATTTAGTTAGCTTTCACTTTTTAAGACAAAAAACCCTAGCAACATCAATGTCACTTTACAACATAAAGGAAACTGCTTAACTATTACTTAACATTTACCCAATAGCCTAGTAGCTAGTTAAATATTATTTGTATTAGGGTATCTCCACATTTAACGTCATAAATTCAAATTCAGATTAAATAAAAATATATATATTTAGGTGATAATATTTTTTTGCGTTTTTCCAGCTTTATACTGTATCCCGCACACATCGGAGTAGGCAGAGGGAAACCAGTATTAGAACCTCTGTTATCCATTTTCCACCAAATTCTGGAGGCATTGCGTGTTGAGTGGCGAATTTCGAGGCTGCGATTTTTTGCGTTGATACTATGATCGTAATAAAATTTACTAAGAATCGCCTTACTAACATTTTTCATTTCTTCAAACATCGTCTGTACTCGAAGAATAATTATATTTAAGTTATTTTAGTGTGATGGAAATATATCGTCTTTCGAACGATATATCGGTTTTAGTATTGTAGGTCGCCCTTGGCAATTTAAGAATTCCGTCTTTCGAATTCATTGAATTCCGTCGCTCTACATGGTACAGTATTTATAAGCCGCTCTGAACTCTAAGATCGATCTTGAGATGTCGTTTTAATAATCTACTGAAAACGGATAACAATTCAAGTGGAAAGTGGAAAACTGAGTTTTTTGACACTAGATTCTCCTTTCTTACTCTGATTTACGAAAAGAAGGTGAGAAGAAAATATTATACTGTAGAGAATCCTTTAATTATACAGGGTGGAAGTGTCAGCACCACTTTAAATTAAACCACTACTCTATAAAAGCCTAATACAATTATATTTTTTTTCCCAAATAGAAATAGAAATTTTTGAAACAAAATAAATAATAAACTTATTCTAATAATAATAAAATTACACATACATCTATCAAATGGAAACCGCCGCATACGCCTCATTCCGAAATCGAGTCGTAGGTATTGGCTGCAAAGTTCAAAGTTGATTAACCTTTAGTAGTATTTTTGTAGGAGTATGTGTTAACGTTATTGGTATCTATGCGTTACTGCGTCACACGAAATTCAGGTATGGATAAACATCGTGAAATGAAAAAAAATCCTTCGTCTAAACTGTTGAAGTATCTTAATATTTTTTTTTATGTATGGGTTTAAAATATTTTACCCTATATGCTGTTCCTGTAAAAGAAGCCCTAACACTTCCACTCTGTATTATAAACTTTTCTGTAATAAATTTGTATATTATTTATTAATAAATGTGTTCAACCCCTTAGTTTAGGAACTAAAACTGAAACTAGTTCAATTGTGATTGTAGTTAAAACATTCAGACAATGACCCAAATTGAAATCTATAACACTGTCAATGCAAATATAAAAGGGAAATAAAATTTAATTTGTTAACATTTTGAATGTCGCGAACTGATATAATTAAATTGTCAACGCTTTATATGAGCAAGTTATTTAAATTATGTTTATAATTATTATAGAATTTAAACTGTACAGAAGAAATATGAAACCATTTAATGTGAAATAGAAGAAGAATAGCAGAATCTGACACGTAAATAATTAAATCATACCAACTTCTCGCTGTGCCCCGCACACAACAGGGTAGTTAGAGGGAACCTAATGCTACACTTCCTTCCCAACTTAACGCCGAATTTTGGAGGCATTGCGTGTTGAGTGGCTGAACTCTACACCAAAACAAAGAATTGAAAATACATAATGAATATATAATTTAAATAGATATGCAACCAGTTGCGTTTAGAATCACAGCTCGTGGCCTCAAGACTGGCCTCAAGTTACGTTAATTCTTTTTATAAAACAAATTTTACACATGTACATACATTATAAAATATTATATCAAGCGTACATTATATTTAATCAGCAGCATTTACGATAAGATAGTAAGAACTGAATAAGTTTTTAGAATAAATAAAATAAATAAATCAGCTTCACGCTGTATCCTGTACACAGCAGGTTAGGCAGAGGGAACCATTAGACATTCCGTTCCCCATTTTCTGCCAAATTCTGGAGGCATTGAGGGATCGAAACCACAACCAGTCGGTTTTACAATCGCACTTTGCGCCCCTGCGCCACGACTCGCTTCATATGGCCTAGCAATAAGTTTTTTTTACTTAAAAATAAATTGAGCCACTTCTTCCCTATTACTAACCTCATATATTGTGGTTGAGCGCAATTATACAAATAACTTAACTCCACATTAGATACTGACTGATATATGCAATATATGTTACAAATGTCGCTCTCTTGATTGCTACTACAAAATTACATGTTGAAATGTACCAATTTACTTATATATGTCGTGATAATATCGACTATTTCATAAGATGGTCTGGTTTGCATAAAATGGTAGAGTATCCATTTTTTATATAGGCATTAGAACTTACATACTAAAGACGCGTGGTACATTTTCAACTATAAATATTGTATATTAGATACATATAGGATCAGTGAGATAAACATAGTAAAGGCTTTCGTGGCTCAGAGGCGTGTGACTGTAAATACAACGGTTATCGGTTCAATTCCCACTAAAGATTAATATTGTAACTTCTTTTGGTAATGAGTTCAATTCTGCCACTAAATGCCTCCAGAATTCGGGCTAAAATGAAAAATGGCAGTGACTTTATGACTATGGAACGTCCGACCTGGCCTATAAAAAAAATAACCATAACACTATTTTTTCCCAAATATGTGAAGATATTTTTATAAACGTACCTAATAACAAGAATGTCAAAACTTTTCCATCCTTCAACTTGAAGCATTATTACTAAATCATAGACAAGTATGCTTAATAAATGAAATATAGAGAAAAATATATTTAAATCTCCTAAATTAATAACTTTCGGCCACTTTATTAGAAATTCAGATTTTTTTATATTTTACTTATTATATTTAACTATATACCGAAATCTTACTATTGCCAATAAATACAGCTAATCTATTAACTAAAGGCATCATCAACAAAGCGATTATGAATGATTAGAATAATCGAATGACTCGATAATTACATTTTTTTAATTTCCATTATCGATATCTCAAACTAATTGAATCGATTCGGATGTATCTTGAAATACATTACTATTTCTCACGCCTGTAATGTTTGTAATCCCATTGAGTCATGATTTATGCTTTATATGGAATCTATAATCTATTTAAATCGATTTTGTTCAAATACAGTACGAAATACTAGATACACATTTAGGTATGTATTTGATGAATTGCATGATCATTTGAATGGATGTACTAATAGTTTATTTAAATTGATTTATAAGTTGTTTGCGCATAGTATTATTTTTTTCTTCTCTTGCTTGTATTATTTTTTTATCTTAAAGAAGTTTAAAAAATGATTTCTTTTTTTATAGCGTATCATTACTTAGAACTTAAGACTTATAACATTATTAAATACTAATAATAATAAAATACTTATAATATTAAATATTTAATTTCACCGAATGCTAATTCGGCAGTTGACACTTGAAAATATAGTAATACGCTGGAGTCAAAAAGCGAATAGTGAATCTAAGTACTACATTCTTATTAGTAAAACGTAATAAAGTAAAAGTAAAAATGTAAAAGTATAGATTCTTAAGATAATTATATTATTTATATTATTCTCTCTGTATTCACTCCTCTTAATAAAGAATATTTGAAGCTGGAACTAGAAGGTTGTTGAGTGAAACTTAAGTTCTATTTTAGATTCTTAAACTAATAAAATTTACTTAGCTTATATAATATAACAAATAACTTATTGTTTTATAAATGCACATTATAGAGTCTATTCGCAAGGAGGTATAATTTTGATTATACATTTTCATTTAATGATAAATTGCTGAAATATTGCATAATCTTGAATTTTTTTACCTTCATGTTGTGTCCCGCACGTAACAGAATCGGAAGAGAGAAAATTCTGTTCTGTCTGCTCTATCTGCCGAATTCTTGAGCATTGACGAGTTGACCTCGATGAATAGGAATAATCCTTAATGATTCCGTGTATATGTCTAACGATCATAATACCTTACAAATCTTGATACCTACCCACACCTCTACTATATCATTTTCGTATAACATTAATAAAAATTTAAAAAAATCAGCTTCACGCTGTATCCCGCACACAGCAGGGTCGGCAGAGGTAACTAGTGTTATGACACTTCGCTCCCCACTATCCGCCAAATTCTTAAGGCATTACGTGCTGAGTGGCGGAATTCAACGCCGCGCTTTGCCTCGACACTAGAACGAAGAAATTTAAATAAATATTTCATTTCCTCGAGTGGGGATCGAACCCACAACCAGTCGGTTTACAGTTACACTTTAACCCCCTGCGCCACGACTGGCCTATAACATTAATAATATTTGTATGATAATCATTATACCATAATATTCATTATACAAAGACACTGTACAGTGTATAAAGTTCTCATAAAACGATATTTTCAATGATAATATGGTATCGCCTTGCACAGTTTGGAAATCGAAAGTACTCTACATGTTGGTACAGACAGGTGAAAAAGCTATTGCTTAAATATTTATTTAGATTTTGATATACATTAAATTGTACTGTTTATTATATTTTATGGTAGACATTTATAAATCAAATAAATAATCCCCCTAGTGTAATAAAGTTTTTTTTCATAAGCAGGTCGAATGAGGCTAGTCATAGTGCAAGGGCACAAGCGTGAGACTGTATACGTGACTGGTCGCTGGTTCGATTCCCGTCCCATCAAATGAAATATTTAATTTACCTTAGATTAGTTTAAGTTATCACTTGTCTGGTACTAGTATTTTTTTTAATTACTATACTCTTTCGTATCCAACAAATAGATATATTTAAAAAAATAATAAAAAAAATTAAACAGTGTACCTAAGAATAATATAAAATAATTTGTCTTTAACAATTTATAGTATGAATGTACTGCCTTTTAAGGTGTTCTCTCATAAGGCTCGGGGCGTGTCGGACATAACTCTGCATAACTTAGTCAACATAACAAATAACTGTGAGCGGCCACTGTTATTTTATTTCTATTAGATAGATAGAGAACCGTCGTGGCACAATCTAGGCAAGTTGACTTTTAGAGATGGTTTTTGGTTTGAAATATATGTTAAAATGCTTACATCAAATATATACTGTTTTTGGATTTTATTCTAGAACAAGGTGTTTAAGGGGATGAAAGAGAAGTTTGTTTAGTTCTAGAAAAAAATTGGGACCAGGTAAATTAAAGTTCAGAAGCCAGTCGTAACGCTGGGTCGCAAACGTGCGACTGTAAATGTGATAGGTTGCGAGTTTGATTCCCACTCCGGGAAATTAAATATTTAATATTTTCATTCTCCCGTTCTGGTAACGAGACGAGGCGTTGAGTTCTGCCACTCAACACACAATGCCTTTAGAATTTGTAAGTACGGAAAGTAAGGAAAGTCAAAACACAACGGCAAATGAGTGTTATAACACTAAGTTTCCAGACTTCCACTGCCTTCGTGAGACTAAAAAAAATAATATCACTCAATAAAATATATTTGTTATAAACTAATTACAAATACTTAAAGTGTACTCTTACTTTCACATTCAACATCATCGTTACATCTGTTCACTTTTTATACTAAATTTAAAAAATATTAAACTAAATATATATTTTTTTGAATTACTTAGGCGAGTGTACACAAAACAAATAAACCGACCAGTGAAAGTGATCGCGATGACTGAGCCGCAGTGTTCGAACCGGTATGTCTTAACATTTCACATCATATAAACGTAATATAGACTAGAATCTATATAAAACTAATATTAGTTTTATATTATTTTTGGGTCTTAACAAAAAGTTATTAAAAAAAACACAGCATCTGACTGTAATCGCGACGGTCGTGGGTTCAATTCTCGTTGATAATTATATTATTATCTCGTTGATGAATATATTTTTCTCTATTTATTATAATTATATAAGCCTATGTTATTATTTTATAAAATAAAAAAATACATGAAAACTATAAAAAAATCCTTATCCTATTAGTAGTATAGAAATCATTATTTTTTAACAGCCTTGATACTTAATGCTCGAAGAACTAATATAAAGGCAATAAGGCAATGACAAACCAATATTAATACAGCAATATTTATGATACGTTAAAATGATTATTATGAATAAAAAAAATCAGCTTCACGCTGTATCTCGCACACAGCAGGTAGGCAGAGGGAACCTAGTGTTAAGTAACGGAGTGCCCGTTCCTCACTTTCTGCCGATTTCTGGAGGCATTTCGTGTAGAGTGGCAGAACTCAACGCCGCGCTTTGCCTCGACACCAGAGCGAAGAAATGGAAATATAAATTTAAGTAAATATTTCATCTCCTCGAGCGGGGATCGAACCCACAACCAGTCGGTTAGACAGTCACACTTTGCGCCACGAATGGCCTCGATGAATAGGAACTCGTATAATTTGTTTCGCCAATTCAAATAAATCGATTTTGCCTTAATATATAAATATATTTCGTCACTTTTAATTTAGGCTAAATGCCAAAAGTCGTCAAATTCACAGACTAAGAGTAAGGTAAATATTTTCAAAAATTATATATAGAACTAATTGTTGAGTTAAGGCCGTGACGCAGTAACTGTAAACTCGACAGTTGTGGGTTCGATTTCCACTCGGGGAAATTTATTTTTCTTTATGAATATTTCGATTTCTTCGCTCTATTAATAGGTAAACAACACTCAACGCCTTAAAAAATCGGCGGAAAGTGGGAAGCGGAGTGTCTTAACACTAATTCCCTCTGTCTACTCCGCTATGGACGGGATACAGTATTAAGTTAAGAAATAATCAAAAAATCAAACCCGCAACCCGCAAATGAAGCTCTCGTATAACATTCTCAACCTTTCTATCATTTAATTTTTGTCTATATATATATATATATATATATATATATATATATATATATATATATATATATATATATATATATATATATATATATATATATATATATATATATATATATATATATATATATATATATATATATATATAAATATATAAATATATATATTTATAGCTTATGGTAAATAGCACCATCACCCCCATGACCTACATAACATGTGACGACACTAGAAAGTGACATGTTACTTAAGTGGCGTATTGTTACTGTGACGAGAGGTTGCGTTACTTTGAGATATGCGTGTAATTTGTCCGTCTGTTTGTTTGCTATTTACTATGTCAGAGCTCAGAACCATTAATTAAATTTAAAAGCAAAGGTCAAGTGAGTTGAATCACGTAATTGTTAAGTGTTTTTCTATATGTGTATAGTACAGTCAACAAATCGTGGCTGCTATAATGTAAGCTGTTGGGTGGCTGTGCAGATTTGATTTTAGGATTTTTTTTCTTTTGATAAATTTCTTCCAGAATTAACATTGTTGAAACGCAAAATTTCAGAAAATCTTACTACAGGGAGGCCGCGACTTGTTGATCGTGCTGTAAGTAAATTTTAATATTATGGTTTCAGACGCGTTTGTAGCTCAGGTAAAATGAACTAGGTGCAACATTTGTTCACTGGGTTCGCTTCCTGCTCGAGGTTTGGTAATAGGTTACGCAACGGATATATATATATATATATATATATATATATATATATATATATATATATATATATATATATATATATATATATATATATATATATATATGCATAAAACCGGCTTCGAAGAATCCTTCTCACGCAAACTTCAAATCTACTAAAGTCATAAAAATATTTAAATATTTATGGTGTGATCGAAATCTAAAAGTATACAAATAAAAATTGACAATTAACATTAAAAAAATATATCTAAAAGTTTTTAAAATAAAAGAGTAACTCTTCTTAAAGTATTAAAATTATTTAAAATATATATAATATGTTTTGCTTTAAACAAAAAAACACTCGTTTCAAAACAAACATTTTCTTACAAGGAAGCAATGTTACAGTAGATTCGATTAAATTTTTAATTGATCTTTGATAGTTTGGATTATGTCAGAATTTTGCAAAAAATATCAATTTCAACAAGGATTTCCTTCTTAGGGTTTCTGACAAATATTATAAATGAGCATTTGAGTTTTTTTTTCAGATGATATTTAAAAAAAAAGGTATTAGTAAAAGCAATTAAGTATATATTCAGGGCTGTTACACAAAGTAGAATCACATATACATAAATATTTAATTACAACATCTTTTATTTATATCCTGTATATGGAATGGAAGTGTCAGTACTCAGTACCACTTTAAATGAAATCACAGTTTTAACAACTCTATAAAAGCCTAATTCAATTAAAAAAATATATTTTCAAATATGAAAAAGTGATTTTTAAATAATGCAATTATTGTTATAATATAAAACACCATATGTCAAGAACGACACACGCACAACTAAACTGTTAAGGTTAATTTCTTTATCTTGATTAATTTCTTTAGGTATAAGTTTAACATATTTTACCGTATCCGTAAAATTATCCGTAAAAGGAGCGCTGACACTTCCATCCTGTATACGTATTTTTTTTAATATTCTTTATTGTAAATTAAATAGCGATGCCAGCTTAACAGCAGACCGCTAACAAAAACGTTTCTATACCACACTCAGACACTCCGTTCCCATCGCACCTCCCCCGAGACATTGCTTGTTGTGTAGCAAAACTCAACGGCGCTCTTAGACAGCAAAATTGAATCGAACCCACAACTGTCGTGTTTACGCTCTAAAAACAAAAAGAAATAACTGATAAGCAAGCAGCGTCAATAAAAAAATAATCTTTACCTTAACGTTGACGACACTTCCAGATAAACAAAATAAAAAAATCATCTTAATGAGAATTTTTACGTGGAATCCTGAACGCTCGTTTTGTACTTACCTAGTACCTAACTACCCCTCCCTTCCTCCCCTCGGTTCCTTTAATGAAGTATAAGGCCGCTATTCAAAAAGTTTTTACATCGCTTATAATATTTACTTAATTCCGTTTAATTCCGTTGCAGATATTTTAATGAGTCGGAACGGTGGTAAGATGTCGCCTTAATTTAAGTGCACAGTGAACTATTAGTAACGGAAGTGGTAAAGACTTGATTAATACAACAGTATTAAGATTAAGTTGTTTTTCGTATTTATTTTAAATATGAATATTATGATATTAGCTTTAATTGGCGGCTTTGCCCGCATGCTCCAATGGAAAGTTTTTTTAAGTATATATACCTAATAGTTTATGAGATTGGCGTGTTCTACCAAACAAACCCTTTAGTTTTTTGAATACTAGTAAAGATATATATTTTTGGACTTAAAACAGTTGTCATAAATTAAACAAAAATGGGAACCCGAGTATATCAAAAACAACGATAATTAAAACTAAATATAAAAACTCGTAACAAATATAACGATACGCTTTTCATGATACTCCTAAGCAATTTTTTGCTCTAAGATTTTCACCATTCACATAAAGAATAGCCCTTTACAGCTTCTTAGAAACACTTCATTAAAATGTTGACACATGTATGTATGTATATATGTACATATTTAAGTGTTTATTTGTTTAGTTATTGTAATTTTCTTCTTGTCTATTCATGCATTTTGCCTTGTTAGTAGCGCCAGTCACTACTAACTACACTAGAATATATCTTTAATAATAATAAGTTTTGAAAGATATTTTTATTAGATATCTTGGTATTGATATTAGTGCAAAGGGGCAGCGCAAATTAATCTTTGGTACTCAAAAGCGGCGTTGAGTTCCGTCACTCAGCAGCCAGACATTATGAATTTGGGCGGAAAGTGGAGTATGAACAATGGAGCATCTTAACGCTAGGTTCTCTTTGCCTAACCTAAATGTATATATATATTTTTTTAGCTTCACCTTGTATCTCTCACACAATAGGGTAGGCTGAGGATACCAAATGTTGAGGCACCCTGTTCCTCAATTTTGGAGGCATTGCGTGTTTTTTTAATTTGTCCTGACATCAGAGCGAAAAAATCAAAATATTTAATATTTAATATCCTCGAGGGGGATTTATATAGTAGATACTTCTTTGTTTCTTATAACAAAATACAACTAGTTTCACAAAACGTCATTTGTTTCAACGCTTTTAATATCAAGCAACAGAATTTTGTTAGATAGCTCCTAGCTTTCATCTGCCTGTCTGTCTGTTTGTCTTTTTTTTTTTTTTTTTTTTTTTTTTTTTTTTTTTTTTTTTTTTTTTATGGAAAAGGACAAGGCAAACGAGCGTTCGGGTCACCTGATGGTAAGTGATTACCGCCGCCCACGGCCCCGTGCAACACCAGAGGAGCTACAGGTGCGTTGCCGGCCTTTAAGGTGGAGATAGACGCGCTTTTTGAAGGTACCCATGTCATATCGACCTGGAAACACTGCCGCGGGTAGGCCATTCCACAGTTCCGTGGTGCGTGGAAGGAAGTTCCTACGAAACCGCACAGTAGTGGATTGCCATGTATCCAGGTGGTGTGGATGATATTTCAACTTATGGCGTACTGTGCGGTTAGAAAATTCGGCGGCAGGTAACAGGTCAAACAGTTCTTCAGAACACTCCCCATGATAAATGCGATAGAGAACGCACAGCGAGGAAACGTCTCTACGCAAAGCCAAAGTATCAAGCCTTTCACAGATTATTGGGTCCCCAATGACTCGAATGGCTCTACGTTGTATGCGATCAAATGGTTCAAGCTGATACTGGGGTGCACCAGCCCAGAGATGAGAACAGTACTCCATATGAGTACTGTCTGTCCGTCAGTCAATTACCCTTGTACATATCAGAAATAGTACAAAAGTCAAGCGAGGCAATCTTGCGCCAGGATTCTGGGTTACATCGTTAGAGCAAACAGGAAGAAAATCCAAGGCTCAAAGGTTAATCAAAACGTAAAGTGTAAACTTTGAATGATACATTTCCCGGGGTTGTTAATTTATGATAAATACAGCTATAAAATATAGAATTTCCTGCTGAGTTCTTAATTTAGTTGCTCTAAACGTTTAGAAGGATATGTTAAAATTCCGATAATATTTGAACGGATTTCTGTAAAATGTTTCACGTTTGAAGCCAGTCGTGGCATATTGGTACAAACGTGCGACTGTACAAAAATTGCTACAAGTTGTGGGTTCGATTCCCATACGAGGAAATAAAATTATATTTTTTTTTCATTTCCGCTGCTCAACACGCATTTCCTCCATAATTCGACGGCAAAAAGGGGAACAAAAGTGTCTTAATAGGAACGGACTGCCTTAACAGTAAGTTGCCCTCTGTCTACCTATTATAGTGAAGTTATAAAAATCACAAAAGGTTATTTATTGGTTTTAATTTATTGTTTTTGTGTGTAGAGACACATGTTTGTGGTTAGTTTTACATCACTTTTTATTATCTACCACAATATTACAAGGCAGAATATATCAGAAAAATTAACAATTAAATAAATCAGCTTCACGCTGTATCCCGCACATAGCAGGGTAGGCAGAGGGAACCTAGTGTTAAAACACTCCGTTCCCCACTTTCTGCTGGATTCTGGTGGCATTGCGTGTTGAGTCGCAGAACTCAACGCCGCGCTTAACCCTGACACCAGAGCGAAGAAATGGAAATATAAATTTAAGTAAATATTTCATCTCCTCGAGTGGGGGTCAAACCCACAACCAGTCGGTTTTACAGTCACACCTCGTGCCGCTGCGCCACTACTGACCTCGAACGAACAATAAATAAATTATTTTTTTTGACGTTTTTTTCATGCCTCATCTTATTCTAGAACTAACTACAAATGTACCTTTTACACAGTCTCTAACGCCCAATATTAATAACCTATCTCCAACGTCAATCTTAGATTGTTTCATATATCTATCCAATCTCTAGATTCTAAACAATCTAAGATTGACGTTGGAGATAGGTTATTAATATTGGACTTAAATGAGCAGAAATTGGAGAACTGGTAACATTAAGACAGATAGAGATAATTCAAAGATTTCAGCCCGTCGTGCAGCGGTTTGACTGTAAACGTGACAGCTACAGGTTCTTATCCCACTTACGGAAATTAATTTTTCATTTCCTCAATCTGATAACAAGACATGTCTCGAAAATTTCACGGTGCGTGGGGAACGGAGTATCTTAACACTATAAATCCTCTGCCTATATGCGGGATACAGCGTGAAACCATAGATTCTTAGATATAACTAAGGTAACATTTGTTAAGTGTATTTGCCAGTTAAATGTTAGTGTTACAGTACAATGCATTCATTTCCATCAGTGAAGAGAAAAGACGTCTCGCCTTTGACCCTCAACTTTCCCCTCGAACTCATCGATCAATATAAATACTAGCACGATTTTACATACTAAATACAATAGTAATATTAACATTAGTCCTAAAAGTTTGAAATATCTGCTATACATTGCGGTACATACGAGTATATACAGTGATTTTTTCTCTGTTTGTATCGGGACATTGAGAGTTGAGTGACGGAATTCAACGCCGCGATTTGTCTACCAGATCAAGAAAATAAAAATTAATTAAATAACTTTTTCAAAAACGTGAAAACGTAATCAAAATTTCAGCTCAATAAGAAACTGGGACATGGATCAAATTAAGCTTGCACAATTTCATATACACTAATAGACATGCTAACATGGCAATAAGCCAAAGCGTATTCTCCCGAGTGGGAATCGAACCCACAACCATTGCCAACCGCCAATTGCGCCAAAACGGCCTCAATACGGACGGACAGATATTTTTTTCTCCAAAATATAATAAAAGAGATAGAAGATATTAAAATCGATTTAATTTTTCATATTATATTTTGTAATAACCACTTAAATTTCACTTTCAAGCAATCTACTATAGATATTAACTTCTACGAAAAAACGAGCTTTCAGTTTGATGAAAGTCACTTTCAATTCTATTCATCATTTTATTGTTATGGCGATCAGGTTTTTGCAGGGAAATATTTTTTATCGGAAAAGTTCAATGGATACCGAGAAAGGAATACATTTAAATATTGAAGACAACTATGTCAGTTGTCTTATTTTTACTTACTTGATATGTATTAAAATTTACATAAAATATGGCAATTTTGTGAGATAGTTGAGTAAATTGGATTATAAATGTAAAATTGATATTTTTATTTATACCTTATGTATTGTGTTGTTTACGTGTACCACATCATACCTAGGTATCTATTATTATAATAGACTTGTCTCAAAATATTAAAAAAATATATATATGTATACAATACCCGCGCATAGCAGGGTAGCCTAGAGAATTTAGTATTAAGACACTTTTCTTCCTCTTTATGGCACGTCTATTCAGCACTTTCGGTCGAGTTCTTGAGGCATTGCATGATCAGTGGTGGAACTAGACACTGCGCTTTGCCTCGTTACCAGAGCGAAGAAATAAAAATATGAAATTGCAATTATTTCACATCCCCGCATGGGAGTCGAACACATAAGCATCGCTTTTACACTCACTCCTGGTGGCACACCACCAGGCCACGACGGCCTTCTCACCACGACGGCCTGTGTAAGCACATACAATAGATATAATAGATAATATATAGTATAATTACTTTGTTAAATTATTATTAATGTGTTCTTATGCGTCTCTCTATCTATCAACAGAAAACCCAACAACTCATACTTTGACAACTTATCGCCATATATTTCACCATATCTACGAAAAAAAAAATATCAAAAAATCTTCCGAATTCAAATTCAAACCCACAACCATCGCCTTTGCAACCTAACCTAATGCAATTAATATAATTCTTGTATAACGAAACGTATTAAAACTTATGATCGATAAAAGCGAATCAACCTATTATCCAAACGCCGAGGCACCGCGGCCTGCGCCAGACTGCCCTTTTACGGAAGGCAGTTTTTGCTACACCTATTGTCGTCTGACGTTTGTATAATACCGACACTAAATCCCTTTTGGCAGGAACAAAAACATTATTTCAAATTGCTATTGAAATGTCAAATTAAAGTATATATGTATATAAAACAACATTGGATATATAAATATAATTATAGTTTATGCAGAAATAGAGATAAATTCGAACTGGCTAAGATAGTAAAAATCTACCTTAGATGTGTTGTGAAATCACGGCGTTGATTTCCGCCACTCATCATAAAAAGTCTCCAAAATCAGGCGGGAAATGGGAAGCAGAGTATCTCAACATCAGGTTCCCTCTATCGTAATATAACGTAAAGTAAAAAAAACACACGTTAAATTAATAACACTATATAGAGTTAAGCATGCACTTGTTGTACCGGAAATCGAACTGGTAATTACTAAACTATATATGACATCATCACCAGATGGTGGACAACGATTAAGCAGGTAACAATAATGTCGATTATAAAAACACGTTAATTGTAATATTTAACCTTTAAAGTGTTTTTATTGACATAGAATGTCAGACATACCATTTATATACTTTACATTGAAACTACGTCTTTGTATAAAATAAATTGCTATTTTTCTTATTAAAGATTATAAAAATATAGATTTTTTTATTACTCTTTTATTAACCTTTTCTATTTCCTCATATTCTGTATAAGACAAAACGCGGCGTTGAGTTTCGTCACTCAATACGCAAATGAAGATCGGAGTGTTGTAACACTAGGTCCACAATACCTATGCCGCTATAAGTAGGATACTCAACGTCGCGCAACTACCAGTACAAAGACATGATTTGAAATAAATGATGTCCAAAAGGAACCAAATCCATAACTATTGGGTTTTTGGCCGCCGCGCCTCTGTGCCATTGCGCCACGATGGCTTCATAAACATTTTTTTTTTTAGATTTTTTCTATCTCACACACAGCAGGGTAGGCAGATGTAACCTAAAAACCTAGTATAACGACCGCCGAATTGTGAAGGCGTTGCGTGTTGATTAGCGGAACTCAACGCCGCATAATCATAAATAATTTGTGTAATACCGGAATATCTAACACTATTTTATAAACGATTATTTTGTACTCAAAAGGCGATGACCCTCATATATTCTCATCGATAATTGAACTAACTACATATCTACTACATACCTACATACGAAGACTCACTTATCACCAAATTGTGAAACGAATGATAATAGGGAACCTTACTTAACTTAGCTTCTAAATTCTTTAGCTGTGCTGCTATTCTAGCTGTCTAAATTCTTTAGTTATTAGGAGGTAACTATACTATTTATTTGATGTTAAAGAGTTTAGTAAAGAGTCTCTTTTCTTTTGTGAAAAAGTTAATACTTTTTATGTTTTAAAATATTGAAAAAAGAGTGTTGAATGCTTGGTTTTATATTAGTTGAAAATAGTTTAATTCTTCAATTGATTGAGTAATGCAAATAATTGTTATTTTCAATTTTTGAACATATTTTTGAGATTTTTAAAGTGATATTTCACACTAAGGAAAGGAACTATACATTTTAGTAAACGTATTCGAGTCACGTTACGTTTAAATTTTTAGGCGTTACGTGACTCGAACCCGTGCCCCTTAGAAACCGTCCAAACGCTTTGACCACTAAGTCATGCGTTCTTATCAAGTTACATCAAAATTCTTTTGCGCTCGTTACAACTTATTTTTGCATTGTTTCTTACCTGATCAAAAAAATACTTAATAAAATAAAATTTTTGAAACCAGCGTGTGACTGTAAACGCGACAGTTTGTGGGTTCGATCTCCACTCGAGGAATTGAAATATTTATTTTTAAAAAATATATTTCATTATTACTGACCTATTTTATATTTCAATTTCTTCGCTCTAATCTCGAGGCAAAGCGCTGCGTTGAGTTCCGCCAATCAACACCCAATACCTCCAGAAATCGACGGAAAATGGGGAACAGAGTGTCAAAACATTAGGTTCCCTATGTTTAGCTCTGCTCTGGTGTATGCGGGATATAGCGTGAAGCTTAAAAAAATTAGTTTAATAGTAATAGTGGCATAGACTCACAACATAACATATACCTACATAGTAAAATACTTCCGAGTTAGCTGATACGTACTCCGCGAAACTGCCTCCCGTCTCCAGTTTCATAGTAAAACCGCATCCTTAAGATTGCGTATTTCCGGTTACAGCTAACCACCGTTTGCCATGTGCTTAAGGTCAATGACAGCAGAAGTTATGACAGAAATGCCATGATCTATTAGAATTCTTGTGATATTCTTTGTTTTTTTTTATAAACACTCGTGTTGAATAGCGGAATTCACCGACGTGTTATGTCTGTGTATACCTATGTTACTTTTAAATAAATGGTTTCCGAGGCCATAAAATATTATAAAAAATTAGTGGAGTAAGTGTCAAAGTTTATTTTTGTTGCAAAATAGAGAGTGAAAGCAAAAATATTACTGTTACTATTATTACATCTTGTAAAATAAAAAAAATATTAATAAATATGGAAAATTGACATCGTGGTGCAGCAACAATGACGTTTGTTGGATCGAATCTCACTTGGGGGAATAAATGATGTTGATTTCCCTGTTCTTGTAACAAGACAAAACGCAGCGTTGAGTTCCGCCAGTCAATAAGGAATATTTAGGACTTTGGGCAGAAAGTGGGGAACACCGTGTCCCTAGTGTGTAACTATATTAACTAACTATAACTCCTAAGAAAAAAAAATATTTTTTAGAGATTAGCATCTCTCTGCCTACCCTGCAGGATACAGCGTGAAGCTATTTCTTTATATTATAGTAGTACAAACGTTTTCTTAGAAGAACTTTTTCTACAATTTTTCTTAGAATTTACAACTAATAGAGTATCACTTGAAAACATAATCGTTTGGAAACATAGTGGATACGTGAACAAAATATTTAATTTGTTTATATTCCCGTTATGCTTGCAGTTGAGCAATACGTAAATTGATTAAATGCATTGCTTCGTTAGATGTTGTTAAATTATACCAAAGTTTATGGATAGTAAAGACAAGTCCTATTAAGTGAAAGACTTTCAATCTAACTCAGAGTCGTCAATTATTATTTTACTGATATTAAATTATCAAGAAATATTATAATACCATCAAGAGGCCAGTCGTTGCTCTGGGGCACAAGCGTGCGACTGTAAACGCGACAGATTGTGGATTCGATTCCCGCTCGAGGAAATTAAATATTTAACATTTGATTTTCTCGAACGGGATCCCTTTCTCCTGGGATTTCTCGCTCTGATTCGCGCTTCTGACAAAATTCGACGTAAAGTGGAGGTGGAGAGCAGAGTGTCTTAACAATGCCTAGCTTTGCCTCCCTCGGCATACCCTGCTACATACAACATGAAACTGAATATTGATTTATTATGAAAGGTCGTCGTGACGCATAGACACAGCATTTGACTGTAAACAAGATGGTAGTGAATTCAAATCCCATTCTGACCAATGAATTATTTTGATTTCCAGACTTTGCTAAAAAAATTTAATACAGCGCTGAGTTCCGCCACTCGACACGCAATATCTGGTACATTGAGTTGTAAGTGAGAAACGGAATGTCTTAATACAAATTTTTCTCTAACAGGATAGGTGCTGTTAGCGGAATACAATGTAGAGCAACTAAAAATATATTAAAAAAATATATAATCAAATCCGCTTCCCGCTGTATCCCGCACACAGGGTAGACAGACGGAACCTAGTGTGCGTTATTACCAGAGCGAAGAAATGAAAATGTTAATAAATAATAATTAATTTCTTCAAGTGGGGATAGAACCCACATCTGTCGCGTTACAGTCACACCCTTGTACCTCTGGACCACGAAGGCCTCTACAATATACAGCTATATGAAAAATAGAGGAAAATCAGATCAAATTATGTCAACGGAACATAAACCTCGACTCAATGCCCTTCGTGTATATCACCAACATGAATCTATGTCGTTATATAGTAATAGCACTAACTAGTGATGATCTCATCGCGTTTTTGCACGACTTCTTTTGTTTGTTCACTCTTTTAAAACGTCCTTATCTATTGTTATTAGACAAACTGTTTATATATATGTTTAAATAACTAAATGATTAATATATTCAAGTTCGTAAACAATTCGGAATTTGTCTGTCTTTGTATTTAAAGCGCGGCGTTGAATTCCGTCACTCACCGTTAATAGTAATGTACATTTAATTAGAGGATTTATTTTAAGCTTGTTGTACATACATTTTCATCGGTAACTTCAGCATAATATTTTCTAAATAGTTTAATCAAAATCAAATCAGCTTCACGCTGTATCCCGCACACGGTAGGCAGAGGGAACCTACTGTTAAGACACTCCCTTCCCCATTTTCCGCCGCTAAATAGTTTAAGATATATGTATTTATTATATATTTAGTAATAATATAGAAAATAAAGAGGCATCATAAAAATAAATGAAATATAGAAAAGTATTTTTATATCATAGTATTTCTATATATATGAATTGTCAAAAAGCATAGAAAATTCTATAGTTTAGTAACATTTAAGTCACATTCCGTTGACGATAATCTCAAACAAACAATGCTTAGTATCCGTTACCGTTGTTGCGATACGATTAAAGTGGACATTCCCCATATTTGGTCACAGAGTCTTCCTATAAGCGTATCTTTTGGTATTACATCAGAAGTATATATTACTGAACTACAGTACTGTAGCCCAGTAATAATTATTTCTTTTGAAATCTTATACAAATACATATTACATACAACGTAAAGACGTTGATTTTTTTGTAAAATTTCACGTTGTGCCGTGTAGGCTGATGAAAAATAATTTTAACATACTCCGTTCCCCACGCAACAATATTCAAAATATTGCTTATTGAATATCGAAACTCTTCACTCTTTTTAGCAGAGATAAATCAAAATAATTCATTTCCTCGACTAGGAACCGAACCCACAACCGTTGTGTTAGCAGTAAGATCTTGCGTGGTGCCGCTAAGCCCTGACGGCCTCTAAACGTATTTTTATACACAAAAAAATAGTCCTTTTCTAAGCAATTCCATTTTACAAAAAATAAAACAAGAAGTCAAGTCAAAACAAAAAATATAAAAAAGTACATATAGCACAAACAGTACCTATATCTACAAGTAATGTCAAAGCGCGTTCGTTATAATCCGACAACGACGTACTTATCGTCTCTGTCATCTTGTTACGAGCGTCTGTTCGTTCCTCTTACTGGTTGGTAGTAAATTAAAGAATAACTTTTAAAATTAAATTAAATTAAATTCGCTTCACGCTGTATCCCGCACACAGCAGGGTAGGCAGAGGGAACCTAGTGTTAAGACACTCTGTTCCCCACTTTCTGCCGAATTCTAGAGGTATTGCGTGTTGAGTGGCAGAACTCAACGCTGCTCTTAGCCTCGACACCACAGTGAAGAAATGGAAATATAAATTTAAGTAAATATTTCATCTCCTCGAGTGGTGATCGAACCCACAACCAGTCGGTTTTACAATCACACTTCGTGCCGGTGCCCCACGACTGGCCTCAGAATATTTTTTAAATAATAATAATAAAAAATACAACAATGTAAAAACATAAATACTGAATTTGATATTCCTTAAAAAAGAAAGATTCAAAGGTTGTACGTTTTCATAAAGAGTTAGTTACGGGAGGTATCATATAAATCCATATTAATATTTATATATTTATTAATTATTTTTTTTTACTTATTATATTTATTTATGTTTTGTTTCAGATTGAGGCAAAATTAGACAATAGAAAGGCACGCACAGCTATTTAAGTAAGTTATATGTAATATTATATAATTATTATATGTAATATCTGTATATAAAATACAATAAAATTGTAACTCATCGCCATGTATATACATGCAAGAGGTACATGAGTAAATCTCATCGACAGCATTTATCAATAGAAACCAAATTTATTCTTTGGAAAAAAAAATGTCTGTTTGGTACAAGTACAACCTCTATGTAATCACAAAATATCAAATATTGACAATATAACGGATATTTGATAATAAAAAAAATATGCCGACTGTATTATCAGGTGTTGTTCAAGGTCAAATAATATAGATGATCAATTAAAAAGATATTGTTATTTAATTCATTTGTCTATTATGTCACAAAAACAAGGCAGCCCTTTGCGCAGGAGTAATCGATATTAAATTCGATTAGAATTGGGTTATCGAAGCGATCAAATTTAAAAAAATATAAAAAGAGGTCAGTCGTGGCGCAGGTGCACAAAGTGTTACTGTAAATGTATATACAGGTTGTGAGTTCGATTCCCACTTGAGGAAATGAAATATTTAATATTTCCATTTTAGTCTTAACACTATGTTGCCTTTGTTTATCTCGCAGTGGACGGAATACAGCGTGAAGTTAAAAAAAATATAGAGCTTACAACCACCGCCATACATTAAAATTGAAATTCTATAATTTGCATTGCACGTTCGAAGTCGACCTAGAAAGCTAAGTTAGATGGCGAGATAAGCGAGTCCTAGATAACTGGGATCTTTAACTACACTCAAGCTATATTTCAATGTGACGAACCGACATTATCAAACCAGCCCTTCTAATTTGCCGCGAGGCAAATAGGTAAATAAAACTGCTTATACAAAATAATTGGTCCTTATATTTACTGTAGTCATTTTAGATATAGTATGTAGATATCGATGTGACAGATAGATCTAATCTCACATATTTAGATAGTCATAGGTTCAAATCACATTACAGTAAATGTATGTATTTGACATAGTAATAGTATTCGACACCCACAAGTCACAATTTGGAATACAAAAATAGGCGATAAGAACAAAATCATAAAAAAACCGCCGTCACGTCAATGAAGTTAAAAATGACTCTTCATATTAACTCATGTAACTACTATTTCATTAAATACGTTTAAACAGATCATTATCGGTTAATATACCTAAGTATTAAAGTAAGAAATTCTCATATTACTTTTATAAAATCCCACGGTAAAATTACATTGATACAAAATAAAAAAAAATATAATAACAACCTTCTACGAAAATTAAGCATAAACTAATAGAGCGCGACTAACGTTCATTAAAAAAATAATTGAATGATTTTCAAAATATCCCATCGCCCTTTGTATGTAAAATATAAAGTAGAATCGATTCATAAAATCGATAATTACCACAGACAAAAGAGAAATGTAACAACACTATCCATACAAAAGTTTCTATACCTTTAGAGATGTGCCGCCTAACAAAAGATCGATGTCGACTCGCGGGTGGTTTCGATGTTATAAATAAATTATTTTTAATTGAAACGTCAGTCAGTATCGAGATGCGCGCGACTTGGTAATATTTTTTTTTCTTTTATTCTACTTTGAGCGCTATACGTTTAATAACGTTGTTTAAACTAATTAAATAAAAACATAGAAGATTGAAAACTCAATCGGGGGAATATTTATATTCTTAATGAAATCAATAAAAAAATATATAAAATTGTTTTTTAACGTGCGACTTTAAAGAAAACCGATTGATTATATAAATAATTTTAATGAAATAAATGATTAAATTACAAATTTAATCAAATTAAATTACAAATTACTTAATTACAATATATTTTAGTAATTATTACAAACAATCTCGAGCTAAGGTACCTAATTAACAATGTATATTTTTTTATATATGTTTTTCTAAAATATATTATGTCTAAAAAATGTCAAAAAAAGTCTATATGATGCCTACCTCTGCAAATTTCCTTAGTTTTTATTTTCCACAAAATATTTTTTTTGTTATTGACATAAGAATTATATAATAATTGATATCCAGCGAGGTCTTAGGAATATTCAGCAAAACATAACAAAATTATCATATTATTGCTTCATAATCGGCCAGATTCCTATAGCATCAAAAATAATCTAAAAATTCTCAAATAAATACATAAGAATAGTTTTAAATGCCATCGTTTCTCTCAAAACGAGGTCACCCATCCACTTGACAGGTCAAGTTGCTTCACCAAATTCATTAAACTTAAAAGCTTAATTCTATAAATAACAGATGATCTCATACTTCAATTTAGATAATACTGGACTAAATTTCAAATATTTATTGCTAATTTATTCAATTCGGTAATACGACCTACCTCAATGGCCAGTCCGTTACTTTCTATTCTGTAAACAGGTTATTTTAAACCTTACTAAGACAGAGTAAGGTTAAAATCAATTTGTTCTATAACTATAGTAATTAAACGTTCTTCAGATTCTTAGTTTTTTAAATAACACATTATTTCAGTTACATTTCCGCATCGCTTCTATCATTGCACATCGTAGGTGATCCTGTAATAGAAATAACGGCATAGATTTTATTCAAAAGTCCTTACAAAATCAATTTTTACATGAAAATGAAATAATTAATATTTTATTTTTTCTTGCTCTGGTAACGAGACAAAGCACGGCATTGAATTACGCCACTCAAAACGCAATGGCCAATGCCTCCAAAATTCCGCTGAAAGTAGAAATAGATGTCTTAATGGGCACAGAGTGTCTTAACACTAAGTTTCCACGTTCCCTCTGCCTACACTGTACGGGACAAGGCGTTAATTTAAAAACAAAAAGAAACATAATTGGGCTCTTTTGGAAAGACAACAAAAAGGAAAAACAACTAGTTTTTATACTTATGATGTAACAGTCTTGTAAATTTTGAACCCTCTTTAGTTTACATCAATAATATAATAATATTATGAAAAGTAAAAGTTTGTTTGGTTAGACGTGCTAATCTCAGAAATTAATTAAATTTAAAATTATTTTTATATTGAATAATTATTTTTTTTTCGGGAAAGGCTATATTTCAAACATTCATCGCTTCGGCCAAAGTTCAAGCACTAAGAATCTCTCAGTTATTTCTATTTAACCACAAAACGAAGCTGAAGGTAAAAACTAGTACTTAATAAAACTCTAGAAATCTTTTGAATAACGAGAACTAGATAGTAATAAATATTGTTAATAATCCAGAGCACAGTATACGTAACTAAGTTGATTCCCACGCTTTGCGTTAAGCTCGCCGATCATTGAGATAGGGTAAATATTCAATGAGATTACAAACAGACAGGTAAATGAAGTGTCGAGATCTTGAAATAATGATCGTTATTGGTATTATAATTATTAATTATATTCTGTACGTGACCTTGTATGGAGAACAAGTATAGGATACTTTGTTTCATAAAAGGTTACGTGGTGATATGACAAAATTTTGGAACTTAAGGCCAGTCGTCACTCAGCAGCCGCCAATCGGCACAAAGTGTAACTGTAAAATCGACTGGTTGTGGGTTCGATCCCCACTCGAGGAAATCTTCGCTCTGGTGTCGAGATAGCGCGGCGTTGAGTTCCGCTACTCAGCAGGCAATGCCTCCAGAATACGGTGGAAAGTGGGGAACGAAGTGGCTTAACACTAGGTACCCTCTACCTACCCTAGTGGGCGCAGGATACAACGTGCTGCTGATTTAATTTAATTTAAAATATAGATATATACAATTTATACGGATAAGCCGCAAGCGCAAAACTAATACAAAGTAAAACAGCAATTGCCATTATAAAATAACTAACCTAAGTCCATCTCACTAACGTTGGTAGATAAAGTTCCGTGTTATTGCGAAGGCGTCACGAGGCACCATAAAGTAAGTTAGTTACCGTCACGCCTGTTCACGCTTTCAATTACTGACTACCGATATCTTACAGATAGATGTTACCTGCCTTTGGAGGGATCTAAAATCGAATGGCACTAAGGGTCCCTGGGGGATTTTACGGATTTGTATTTCTTGTTTTTTTTTAATGTTTTTTTTTTCATTTATGGTTTTTTTTTATTTTTAATATGTAAGTGTATCGTGGAAATCCTTGGAGAAGACCTATGTTCCCCATTGGGTGCAAAGACAAACAAATATAATCATATTGAGGCCGGAAAACTTACAGTTACATCATTCCTATTCTAAATTTTACCCAATAAAATATTTTTCTAAATAGAATTCTAATCTAACACTTTGCAAAACTTTATCTAATCACGCTACAAGTACTTATATGTTTTGCTATGCTATATAAAATATATAAATATAGTTTTTATTTTAATTATTGACAAAATAATATGGTAAAAAAACCACGATAAAAATTCACAACGATTCATACTTGGCTTGAATTTTAACTTTACCCTTATTTATCACGTAATAGCATTAGCGTATGAAATAGCTTAAGTAATAGAATATTATTAGTAATTTTAAAATCCATACATTTTACGATTCTATAATAACATGCATCCTTCACACTTGAAAATTAGATTATCAGCAGCTATAAAAGAATAGTTTTCTATAAAAGAAATCACTCACCATAGTAGCTCAGTTGAGACGTAGTTTGTCTGCCCGCTCTAAATTCCTTTATTTTTAGGTTATTTTTAAATTTGAATATGTAAATTACGATCTCCGCAGAATTTTCTAGAAAAAGAAAACAAATTAAGAATATCATTAAGAAAGAGGCCGGTCGTGGCGCAGCGGTACGAGGTGTGACTGCAAAACCGACTGGTTGTGGGTTCGATCCCCACTCGAGGAGATGAAATATTTACTTAAATTTATATTTCCATTTCTTCGCTCTGGTGTCGAGGTTAAGCGCGGCGTTGAGTTCTGCCACTCAACACGCAATGCCTCCAGAATTCGGCAGAAAGTGGGGAACGGAGTGTCTTAACACTAGGTTCCCTCTGCCTACCCTGCTGTGTGCGGGATACAGCGTGAAGCTAATTAAGAAAGTCTTTTTACAATTATATAAGTAATAATACTACCAATAACCGTTTAAATTATTACCAAAGCATAATCCGTGGGTGGTCAACATTTTACACAGTTAATAGTCTATTGTCGACATAGTTGTAGGTACAACACTAGACGCACCTCATGCTTTGAATAGCTTATAAATTGTACCTTAATTTTGTCACTGTAATAAAAGGTTTATTCAGGTCGCTATAGTGCCGTTAATGGCCATTATTTAGACGCCATCGTGTCGTAGTTTAGATGTTGGGAAGTATGGTGATGATCGTGAGTTCGGATACCAGTGGATGTATTATTTGAAGCCAGGGAGAAATGAGTTACTTTAGTTTTTTATACACAATTTTGTCCTGTATAGCAGAATAGATACTATTAACCTAAACCACGACATTCCATTCTCCGATTCCCGCCTGAATACGAGGCATTGTGAAGGGCGGAACTCAACGCCGCGCAGTGTCTTACCGTTTTAAATTGCTCTTATTGTTGGTGTTTTTTAAACAACAATCTGCCATGCTTCTAAATAACTGTAAATATTTACAATTTTTAAGTCAATAAACGTAATATACCTAAAGACAGTGCTATAAAAATTTATAATGACTTCCATACTAAAATGCGAATGTAAATGCTTACATTAAGGAACAAACAACATTTTATATGCTTATCTTTAATTTCATAAACAAAATAAAGGAAGGCATTACAGGAAAGAAGCAAACGAAATACGTAAATAAACCCACGTGGGTAATAAAAATACAAAAAAATATATCTTAGAATGATTACGCATATCGTCTTTGTTCGAGGAATCTCCCAGAAGCCGAGGCAAGTAAAAAGTGGATCTACAGACTGAAGGTTCGGTGTATTTTTAGCTTCACGCTGTATCCCGCATATAGCAGGATAGGCAGAGGGAACCTAGCGTTAAAAGAATTTATTCGCAACGCACCGTCGAATTGTCGGGACATTGCAAAATGAGTAGCGTAACTCAATGCCGCGCTTCGTCTGCCAGAACGATGAAATAAAATTTAATGTAATTGTCCCCGAGTGGGGATCAAACCCAGAACCTTTGTGTTTATAAACACACACTCAAACCCACTCTATAACTAATTTGACCAATTCATACACAGATTCATTCAGGCCGTAGTGGCGCAGCGGCAATGTGTCTCACTGTAAACCCGATGGTAATGGGATCGATCCTACTTCGGGGATTAAGTCAGTTCCTCGCTCCGGTAACAAGCAAAGTGAACTTTGATGAAAAAGAGATTGCCTTAGCACTACTCTCTTTCTGTCAACCTTGTTATATGCGGCATAAAGCGTGAAACTAGCAAAAAAAATAAAAAAAATACAGATTTATTTGATTTTGCCGCCCGAATATAATATTATATCCATCAGAATTTAATTTACATAAACAAAGACAAAATGTTATATTTCTGAAATAAATATTTCATGATCTGGCTAGACAAAATTTCGGTTTCGAGTTACGTCACATAAAACAAATAAAAAAAACTTTTTCTAAATTAAAATTCAAAATATTCTAAAAATGGTCAAAAAGTGTAGAATGGAAATTTAATCGCTATAAAAAATAATAAAGGCTACTATTTTTATTTTATTTTTGATTGACAAATGTAAAAATGTTTCAAGCAAAATTTTGAACCTTGTACTATAATATCCTTAATACTTAGATGTATCTAAACATGGTGGTGAACAGTTAATATTAATGTGCCTACTTAAAGAGCTTCTAACGTTCTCACGTAGATGTGTGTTAAGGAATTTTCACACTGTGAGTATAATTAATGAAAAACGTATGCTTATTCATCTAACACCTTTATCTATACCGAGTATAACTGTAGTGTCTACATACTAGTGTTTTATTTAAGCTCTTTTAGGTTGTTTCACGCTGTATCCCGCACATAGCAAGATAATGAAAGGGTTATTTTAGTGTTAAGACACTCTTTTTCCATTAAGACACTTCTCTGGTCACTAGAGCTAAGAAATGAAAATGTTATATATTTCATTTCCTCGAGTAGGAATCCAACCAACAACTAGTCGTATTACAATCGCACGCTTATACCCCTACGCCATGACTGGCCTCTAATTTAGTATAATTCTTTAATTTACTGAGACAGAGAGAGAGATTCTATTTTCATTGCTATTCAGTCTCAGTGTATAATAAACTGTTTTAAATAAATTCAAAAAGTTATCAATTTCTTACTTCATGCAAATGAAAATAATAAAAAGTTCAATAGTAATAAAAAAAATATACAAAACAAAAACAAAGAATAAAGTGTTCCATAATGTAAAATCAAAAAGCAAAGAAGACGGAATAATTTAGACACTCTGTTCTCTCATTTCCCATTATTATTTTGAGTTACAGAATTCAACGTCGCTACCAGAGTAGTAAAATGAAAATAAAAATTAAACATAATAATTTCCCCGTTGGAACCTATAACCGTCTTGTCTACAACCAGACGCACCACAGTCTCAAAAAAACCATAATTAATAAAAATATCAATAATAATAACAAGGTGCTAAAAAATAACCCATAAACCAACACATCTACGTTATAAATTCGAAGCATTATCTCCAAAGTATATCTCTCCATCCACAGACATTCCTTAAGGAGTTGTGTACGCTATATCGTAAAATATGGGAGCAACAGTTCTTCTAACAATGAGAACTTCGCAATTTATTATGACGATTACAATCGATGATATTAAAGGTTCGTTTGTGTAATTCAAGTTGGCTTGTACTTGCTTGAGTGTTTGTGCGTATTTTTTTTTATTGTAAGGTTTTGTTTGCTTTATCCCGTACAGTATCTCGCACACAGCAGGATGGAAACCAAGTGTTAAGACACTCCTTTCCCCATTTTCCGCCGAATTCTGGAGGCATTGCGTGTTATCCTGAGCTTTGCCTCGACAGCAGAACGAAAAAAATTAAAATATTCAGTATTTCCTTTTGCTTAGGTGGAAATACGCCACGACTGGCATCAATTATCATTATAAGAATATTGGTTAAGTATGTAATATTTTTAATATTGTCTATCGTCATCTCTTTACAGTGTAGGGTTGTCCCTAGAATTAAGTCATGGTGTCCTCGATTTTGTATCTCCAAGTTTTTGTATCTCCCAATAAAACCACCACCAGCTCGAAAGCTAGTTTCGTTGAGAAGACCCGCTAAGATACTCAACTATTGTTTTCAAATATAAAAGTTAGAAATTTTATTTAATATTATTATAGGCATTGTGCATGAAATTTACCCTTAATTTTTCACATTTCAAACTTAAAATTAAAAAAAAATATAATAAATAAATTTGATTCAAAAGTTCAAGTATAACTCACAACTAATCTTAATGTAATATTTCTCTAAAGTTCCCATGTAACGACCAAAGTAACCAAACAATTTATATATACTGATATACGAATATATCTGGCTTTTGTAATCTAAAGTTATGTATGCAGAATCGCAGTAATGTATCCACTTTACGAGGCGTGATTAATGAACATTTCACAGTTCTTAGAACAGCCATTTAAAATATTTGTTCTAATACGTTATCTCAGATTATTCCAGAAAGAAAGTTATTTCACGGTTATACGTATGTAATAAACAACGATGACATGACTGTTTGTTTGACATATGAATTTATGGAATTTACATACTTCAATTTAATTTTACGCGTTTTTCGAATTTAGCGTGGTGAGAAGAGAAAACTTGGCCAGTCACCACTGTGTTCTTTACTTTTGTCTTGAGCTTAATAAATAATAATGTGAGATTTAATGCCACATTTCTATCATTATTATTTAAAATATTAAATCGACAGAAAGTGAGGAACGGATTGTCTTAACACTAGGTTCCCTCTGCCTACCCTGCTGTGTGCGGGATACAGCGTGAAGCTGATTTAATTAATTTATTTTTTTTTAAAAACAACAACTTCACTCTCTAAGCCACACAGCAAATGGCTGAGGGAACCCAGCATGAATATACTCCCACTTGCCGCCTAATTTTTCGAAATATTAATGCAAACCTTTCAGTTCATCACAACGGCGTCAAAATATAAAAATATATATATTTTAATAATTTCCACCATTTTGCCATTTCACCACTTGCCATATCAAACAAAGCACCAGCACCAGGTCCGGTTCCGACCCAATTCTTCGTAACAGGCTATCATAGGCCGTTTATCATATCTGACCGTTATCTACTATCGTCGTTTAGACCGTTGCCGTTGTTCGGTTCGCAACTCGCCCTTGCATTTCGAGAGCAACGGCCGAAACATTTTAAATTGCATTTGATATTTTTTTCCTTCATTTTATTTTATAATTTAATCAATGAACGTATTGTTTCATTAAAATAAATATTTAGTGTATTTTTAAATTTATTTAAGACTAATTACTTTAAATTTAATATTAAATGTAGTAATTTTGTAATTTATTTATTTAAGAGTATTATTTTAATAAATTAAGTATGATTTTCCATTCGTATAAAAGAGGGAAGTAGGGGGAGGGAAGTTTTTTTAAATGTTTAGTAGCAAAAAGTGTAAAATTATCAATTAAAAATAAAAACTATTGCTAATGTATCATTTAATTATTAACTGTGCAATATTGTAAAAAGACAGTGCAATATTGAAGAAAGAGAAAACACTCAGTTACCATTACATTTTTTTTTATTTTGACAGTATGGCAACTGGCGATCGCTATGATAAATTTTGATAATTACGCAAGGTTAAGATAAATCGATTAATGTAAAAATCATCAAAATTAGCCAAGCCGTTTAATCTGTACAACGCTACATAGGAACACACATACATACATAGATTGATAAATACATTACCGACGCTTACATCGCGCAGTCGGGTAAAAAATAATAAAGCAAAACAGGTCTCCATATTTATTTTTGTCATCACAGATAATAAAGTTTCAATGGCAAAATATAATTGACATCCACAACAAATTACATAACAACGTCCTTTCACGATTTAAATGGCTTCTTTCGAATGAACTCATGCGCAGGAGTAATTTATCGAATGATATGTAATAATACACTGTAAATATAGAACATGAAATGTGAATTAATTAACTTGATTGTAAGACGCTGTAAACATCTCAATTTGCAATCTTATCAGGCAAAGAGGTCGTTGGAAAGCATCTGAGTTTAAACGTGATGTTTTAATAAAGTCATGAAGCAGAGTACGCAGAGAGAAACCGGGAATCTAGTGTTAGTGCACTCCGTTCTCATAATGACACATCCGTTCCCCACTATACGCTGTATTGCGTATTGAATTGAATTGCGAAAGCATTGCGTATTGCAAAAATAAAGAAATAAAAATAAAGTTTTGAATAACAAATAATGATTATATTTTATTTTTATTTTCCTATTCTGATAAAGAAAGCGAAAATGGAGAAAAAAGAAAAAATATGAGAAATCGAGTGTCTTAACATTGGGTACCCTCTGCTTATCCTTCTACAAGGGATACAGCGTGAAGCGAAAAAAAAAACAAATGCGCCGTGGTGACGTCAAATAAAAATATTATGTAAAAACATTATTTTAAAAAACTAATCGACTCCATTCATAAACAATTAAATATAATCTTTATTACGCTTTAAATTTTTCACATTGTAGTAAATAAACATCGTAAATTTTTATTTGTTTCGAGTAAAAACATGCGATATGTACCATCTGGCGGTAGATTGGTTGTTTTTTGGTTGATTGCTTAAAAATACTTTATAGTGTTTTAAATGTTTATTTTTACGCTTTATTAGCTTAATTTAAATAGCGAATCTTTTTGATTTCGTCAGTTTTTAATCATGATATGATTTTAATCTTGCTATATTTGAAATTTTAATACATTCATATCGTAATCACAAGTAGGTATCAACGGCAAGCGGCAAGGACTGTAAACGCGACAGTTGTGGGTTTCATTCCTGCTCGGGGGCATGAATTATTTTAATTTCCTCGATCTGATAACAAGACAAAGGGCGGCGTTGAGTTTCGCACTTCAAAACACAATGTTTCAAAACTTGAGATGGAGTGTCTTAACACTCGCTTCCCCTTGCCCACTGTGCTATATGAGGGAAAAAGCGAGAAGCCAATAAATTCTTCCAGAATTTATACATACATAATTGCATTTAAATATGCAATCCCGAAGCGAATGGCGATAGGTACATCGATACAGAAACAATATGAAAACATGGCTCCCAATTAAAGACCGACAACCAACTAATGACTTATCTGAACATTCGGAAATTGTATACAGTGCAATTTACTAAGAGAATAGCTATACTAAAATAGATTTTGATTTATTAAGTTTATTAAGAAATGTAACGGTATATGTATAGTAGGAAATATTTTGTATGACTGTAGATCAGTTTGGTCGTTCTCGGATTTAAGATGCTTATATATACAAGTAAAGTAAGCTATACTTCATATGATTTATATGAATAAGTAAAATTTCATATTTTGGAAACGTATAAAATTATACGTAAGGTACTGGAGTCCGCATGTCTTTGATGCTGTCCAACGCACCGGCATGCGTCCCACTGCGTATAATTCTTTAGATGATTTTCTAAATATTTTCTAAAATAACACTGGGGAAAGGAAGGAGCGAAGAAAGGGAGAGCCTTGCTAGGAACGGATTGTCTAAACACTATGTTCCCAAGGTACACTGCTATGTGCGGAATACATTGTAAATCTGTGTAGTTATACAAAGGATGGCCTTGAACATATAATATGATTAATTGCTAAAGAGTGAAAGGTGACATAAGTTATAGTCTTCCCCACAAACTAAAAATATATATTTTTATTTATTCAGTGTTATAGATTATTTTTCAAATCATTAGAAAACATCCGGTACTTTAGAAGAACTATAAAGTAAAGAGAAGACAAGAACTGCCTAAGAAATCATGGTATTACGTAATACGTTTAAACTTTATATTTAATTGCTACTACAGGCTAATCATGGGGCCCCTACGTGCCAAGTGCGTGACTATAAACGCGACAGGTTGTAGGTTCAATACTCGAGGAGTAAGAACAAATTTAATATTTTCATTTCTTCGCTCTGCCTCACACACAATGCCTTAAGAATTCGGAAAGTGATGAGCGGAGTGTCCTAACACCGGACTGCCTCTGTTTACCTCGGTCTTTCTGCCTTTTCCGCATGTAGCAGACGTGCAGGATATAACGTGAAGCTGAACTTAAAAAGAAATCAAATTTATTACAGATCCAGCAATCCTAATCCAAATATTCTATCATAATATTGGTCTAACAGACCGATGTAGTAATCACCTAAGTAATTTTAATAAATATATAATTGAAATACTAAAAAAATAAAAGAAAATATACAAAAAAAACCTTATAATCTACGATCAACTCGTTATCACGTAACAGCACTGTCGCTACGACGCTACCAATTAGCTAAACCACCTGCCCGGCGTGTGATTTAGGTCACTCTGATTAGTCCGGACGGGCTTTGACGGTCAAGGTTCATTGTGCTTCCTTCCATTTAGATACAGATTTCCTTTGAAAGTTAGGAAGGGGCAATTTGTATGAGAATAGAATGGTGTTTTTATCTTTAGATTTTTTTTAGTTTCACGCTGTAACCCGCTTAAGGTTGGGTTGGAAACCTGTTAAGACACTCCGTTCCTTACTCACTGCCCAGTTTTCAAGACATTGTGTGGAGTAGTAAAAATATATTCTTTCTGTTTTTGCCAAATTCTGGAGGCATTGCGTGTCAAATGGCCAAATTCAATGCTGCACATACCAGATCGATGGAATGAACTGATTAAATATTTTATTTCCCCAATTGAGAATCGAACCCACAATCTATCGCGCTCACAGACGTACGCTTGTGCCTCTGTACCACGACTAGCCTCATATATTGATATTATAGGTATTTGAGATCGTTGTACAAGTGAATAATTATTTTGTCCAAAAAAGAAATGTACCTAAGTTCAGTAAAATCTTTCAAGTTTTTTTGTGTCAGGAAATAATTGTATATTATTTAGTATCACCATAATATTATAGGCTTAATTAGTTAAAATATTGTTAGAAATCGGAAGCGGTTATAGTTTAAAGAAAAAAACACGATAAAAACACATATCGTGTATATGTTTCTAAGCTATTTGAAAAGGGATACTATGTAATTGCAATAAGTGATATGTATCACCTACTAACAATACTTCACACTAGTTTCCTTCCAATAGGGGCCGTTGCCGACAAGCAACTACCCCCGATTGATACAATTCCACTGCTTTTTCTAGTTATTTTCACCTAAACCTACCCTCTTTTACACGAGTTCGCTATTAATACTATTATAGTCTATATAATATTATATTATCATTTGTCTTATATAATATTATTATAGTCTATTAACAAACAACTAGCTCAGTAAGGAACAAATCTGTAAATGTGGCGATAATTATACATCATGGTGATAGCGAACGATACTGGCTGATTTAGGGTTAGTACCCAACAAAGAAACGGTATACCTTCTCGTTGGCTTTATTTAACGTGTAAAACGGCTTTTATAGTATAATAAACGTGTCATCTAATAAGAGGCCGTCGTGGCGCAGGGGCATAAGAGTGTCACGACGGTTGTGGGTTCGATTCCCACTCGAAGGAATTAATTATTGTATATTATTTTTTCATTTCTTCCGCTCTGGTACCAAGACAAAAGCTCTGTATTGAATTTTGCCACTCAACAGGCAATGCCTTGAAAGCTTCGGCGGAAAGTGGAGAGTCTTAACACTGGGCTCCCTTTGCGGGATACAGCGTGAACTGATTAATCGTCTAAGAAATGGACTGATTATATTTTATTTTCATCTGCCGTGATTGATTCTATCAGTTAAGCATAACTATATTGGTAGTAACAAACATATAATTAGTATTATATAATTGGTTGCTCCGTAATAAACATATATTATTATATTGAAGCAATATTTAATACTATAATTTTGCTAAATAAAACGTAGCATTCGTATTCGTAATACGCAAAGACGACCATAATATATTCATTTTATCTGATTTATTCTTATTTTCTCATATATATTTTCTATTATTTTTTTCTGCATCTATTCTATTTCTCTCTCTGTATTATTTCTACACATACAGACACATATACGGAGGCACACAAACACATCCACACTAACCATCCATCCATCCTATACTTGTATTATGAAATCTGAAGAAGTATATATACAAGAACAATCTCTTATCAATGCTTTAAGCGAAACAGACTTGCAGTAGTGATAATTATATATTCCACTGATAGTACAATCGATCAGATAGTACTAGATTTAAGAATACTGCCTTAGAATGGTTCTAGAAACACTTAAGATTATATATAGGCCTCTCGTGGTGCAAGGTCACAGAGTGTCGCTGTAAATTCGACTGGTTGTGAGTTCGATCCCACTCGAGAAAATAAAATATTTATGTTTATTTCCATTTCTTCGCTCAGGTGCCCAAGCGCGGCGTTGAGTTCCGCCACTCAGCACGCAATGCCTTCAAAATTTGGCGGAAAGAGTGTCTTAACACTAGGTTCTCCGCCTAACCTGTTGTACGCCGGATACAACGTAAAGCTGATACATATTATATTTATTATATTATAGATATTTATTACTTTGTAATGAATATTATTAGATCACTTAAGAACAGAAGTGTATAATTATTATTAAATGTATAATTTTATTTCTTTTTTTAAAGATCAAGATGAATCTTTATTTAGAAGTGCCATCATAATATGTAAAAAGTTTCTTAAACAATTTTAAAATATTCTTATTTTTTTCTAATTGATGAATTCATATAAAATTATTCGCTTTCGTGTATATTGTTTGTTAGTGTAGGTTTCTTTTAAAAAAAATATTTTGTTTATATAAACTTATGTATGTATTTTAAACTCTAATAGTGTTTAAATTGAAACAGATAGTAGAAAACCGTAACATCTTGTATATTTTACAAAAAAAAGCAAAAAAATACCTAAAGGCAAGATTTCTCTACATAATATTATATATCATATATATTTCTCAAAGTGCAAGAATGCTTATAAACCGAATCAGATTAGCAATATGACGACGATATATCGATTATTCGCTACTATTATCATTCGTTATATTTCATATCGATACTCGTATAGCTCACGTTATTAATGTTAGCCTATTAGGGCTGCGACGAGAATAAATGTGGGCACCAAGATTTATTTCAATGAATTACTTTTATATTACTAGAATGTATGATCAATTAATATGGAGTTTTATTTTTTTATGGTTTTACATATACGACCTTTTTTTATTGTGCATGTAAAAAAAGTATTTAAAAAATAGACACCAGTTATTTTGATATTTGTTTTATTTTCTTTTCCCCTTTTTTCTCCCGTCGGACTAAATTAAACGACTAAATTAAACGACAAAAAAAATTGTATTAACTTTGTTAGACATTTGTGACAAGTTGTGGGTTCGATTCCCACGCGAGGAAATTCATTTCCTTGCTCTGGTAACGTAGCAAAAAACGACGTTGAGTTCTGCCACTCAACACCAAATGCCACCAAAATTCGCGTGGAAAATGAGGAACTGAGTAACACTAGGTTCCCTCTGTTTACCCTGCTATATGCGGAATACGCCATGACCTTGATTTTTTTATAAGATACGCTAAAAAGCCACACTATAAAAAAAGTTTTACAAAGATAACACCACATACAGTAATGTCCCCATTAAATATCTAATTACGAACGAGCTTACAAAAGTGGCGATCTAGGAAGTGTATCTCAAGTGAAAACTTTCATCGGCTAGTATCGAAGCAGGAACTTATCGGTGCTCATAAACGTAATACACAAGTTAAAGTTGAACGTACACTGCGATTATTTTTTTTTTTTATATTTTTTTATTGAAATATTTTTTTATATATTTTTATTTATTTCGTATCAAACAAGAGTATTGAATTTTAACTTAATTTATTGATAGACCAAGTGGTCTATTCAAATAAGTGATTTCTTAGTTTTCGCCTTTAAAAATAGCGTGTTGGGTAGAGAAACGAAAATATTTTGTGATAATTCTTCTACTTCTCATTTACATACAAGCTTACCTAACAAATACTTTGAATTGATTAAGACAAATAAAAATTTTAAAATTATTACATAAGCTAAAAAAGTATAAATCAAATAAAAAAAATAATATTTTTTAAGTTTACGCTGTGTAGGCATAGGTTATACAGCAGAGTAGGCAAAGGGAACCTGAGAACCTAGAATTAAGACACTCTCTTCCCATTAAGACACTTCCGTCCGAATTATGCAAGCATTGCGTGTTGAGTGACAAAACTCTACATAATATTTATTAATATTAATATTTAGTGTCTCAGTGTACGTCTCGAAAGACAATATGGTACCTAAATACTAGATACCTATCTCATAATGATCGTAAACCAGCCGCCGACACCTGCATTTAACAGTTACTGTAATCAGACGATGTATTATCTCGTTCCATGCTGTATAACGACGTATTTTAGACGTCATGGCTTTTGTGTTTTCTTTTGTTTTTTGCTAATAATAGTATATTGAGTATCTTTTAGGCAAGGGTGAGTTGGATTTGTAATTATTAAATGAGAATATATATTTACTAACATACTCTTTATAAAATAGGTACAGGGTGGTGTAGTTTAGTTCATCCCTCTAATCTAATTAAAGTATTCCAAATGCAAACACTATGTTTGATTAAAATAAAATAAGAAGAGACTCAGACTAAATGTAAATCAAATCAAATATTCCAAAATTGTATTATTTAATAAAAAAATAAACATATATAAACAACCCCAACAACAGTCAGAAATCAATCCCTTCCTAATTTTAGCTACTGAGTATAAGTCCTCACAAAAATACGTAAGTACGTTAATCGAGTCGCGGCCTAAAATTAGACTTTCTTAGCCTTTGCGTATTGTTCACTCGGGAAGTAAATAAAATCAAAAGTAAGAAAAGTCCTAAAATCTAATCTACGCAACCATCTACAGCCAACTTCAGTGCGGCCACAACTCGTCGACTGTACTATACTATACTATACTACACTGATTGGTTAGTTTATAAATCACCATTCTGATTACCGGGCAACGACAGGATAACTGAGACAACATAATATATTTCAAAGGTTATACGCTAATGTCGTTATTTAGAACCCCGGACACGCCTATAAATGATTTAGGTTTCGCAATGTAAGACCTCTATTTAGTATGCTTGTGAGCAAATATTAGATATTTGTTTTAATAATTTACTTTAACTCCTTTGTCCCATATATACACACACATAGTGTTAGAACACTCTGTTCTCCGCTTTCGGGATTATTTTTGTTCATTATCATATAGAGAACAAATACTTTAACTTCTAGTAAAAACAAATATAACAATTGACGCGACTTGTTGCGAGTTCGAGTGTTGTCACTCAGGGAAATGTAATGTTTACTTAAATTAATTAAATTTATATGGAAATATAAATTTAAGTTATTATTTCTATATAAATTTAAATAAATATTAAGTTATTGCCACATTATTGGAAGTGGGGAACGGAGTGTTTTAACACTAGATTCTCTCTGCCTACCCTGCTGTATAGGAGATACAGCGTGAAGCTAAAAAGAAACTCCCTACAAAACATTTACCTACGACCAACTCAACTGAAATCACTTTACCAGAGCATCTATCAACAATTAAGATCAATTTCAGCATCCAATCAAAGTATGTTTTGATGAAGAAAGTTTAATTTACGATCAAACTGTTCATTCCCATAAATTTCTTACTACAATGTTAACTTTGCTACAAAAACCAATATATAAAAAACTAAATTCACTCACAAGAAATATGGATGAAGAGATCACAGCATCTTTCATCTAAACTGGCTAGTAATAGAACTTACCTTAGACATGCTTTTCCATTTTAGACTTTATTAAATGGCAATAAGGTTAATTTTTGGTTTGTCTTAAGTTTTAATGTTTGTTAGTTAAGTCAAGGTCGGGTAGTATTAAATAGCGTGCGTAGCAAATCGGATGTGAATCGCAGATGTCAAAATAGATAGCTATTGCGTGAAGACGCGTTTAGATTATAAAGTACAAGTTTATCTTTTACGGCAGGAAATAGCTGGTTCAATTTGTTGTGGATTTATAGGAATGTTTTTTTTTTCTACAGATTCACAAGAAGAGGCAGTGGGTAGCTAGTGTTAACACGCTTCGTTTTTCGTTTTCCCCCTATTTATTTATATATAAATTAAATTAAATTAGCTTCACGCTGTATCCCGCACACAGCAGGGTAGGCAGAGGGAACCTAGTGTTAAGACACTCCGTTCCCCACTTTCTGCCGGATTCTGGAGGCATTGCGTGTTGAGTGGCAGAACTCAACGCCGCGCTTAACCTCGACACCAGAGCGAAGAAATGGAAATATAAATTTAAGTAAATATTTCATCTCCTCGAGTGGGAATCGAACCCACATCCAGTCGGTTTTGCATTCACACCTCGTGCCGCTGCGCCACGACCGGCCTCTTTATATATATTTATTATATTTATATATATTTATTTACCTATTTATATATATTTATTATATATTTGTATATATCATAAAATACCACAGTACCACTTATAGTGTATGTATGTTATTGAGATATGTTATCTTTATAGAGCTTTGCAGCTTTATACCTTTTTTTTAGTTATTTAGTTTGTGGTTTTAAAGCAAATTAAAATTATGAAGGGTATGAATACATTTTATTAAATTCATTTCACTGCAAATTTTGTGGGTTCAGGAGAAAAAAAACATGGCAACTATATTTTTGGCGTTTACTTGCCGTAAACACTCCGCTCCTCACGCACCGCCCAATTTTCGTGGCATTGCGGTTCGATTCCCTTCAACCTCTTGTTAACTGAGCGACAAAATGAAAATAATTAATTTTCCATATCGGAATCGATTCCAAATTAAAAATATTGAACATATATCACAAAAAATAAATATTTTTTGTACAAACCCGCTTTAATCTACGCAGTGGCGCAAAAACCTAAATCAACCGTCTCATTTACTGGATAATTATTTTAGAAGTAAACAAAAAACGATCTGCTACTTGTGGCTTGAACTGACGGGTCAAGGTTGATACTCCCATAGACCAAGAAGCCTTGTGAAATATTATTAAAATTGTTTCTTTAATAACTACTTTTTTATATAAAAATATTTTTTTTTAGCTTTACGTTGTATCAAAGTCATACCATAGCATATACGACAGGTAGCATATACGGCAAGAAGAAGGAACCTGGGAAGCTAGTGTTAAGACACTCAGCTCCCATTAAGACACTTCAGTTTTGCACTTCCCGCCGAATTCTGGTGTCATTGCAAGAGCGAGAAAATTAAAATATTAATATTTCATTTTCCCGAATGGAAACCGAACCTACAACCGTCGCTTCTAGAGTCGTTTGTGCACGCATAACCCACATACCGGATGTAGTTAGGCCGAGAATAAGGTTTTCTAAAATTTCTATATGAACGATAAAAATCGTAATTTTTCAATTTACGTCTTGAAGTCAACTCAAAACAAATTCATACGACGGTTAGTGTTAACTATTTTTTTATATGCTAACCTTGAACCTTTTCAAGATAAACAATATGACGACTACCACTTCTAGTTTATCCAGTTATACTTACTTTTCTAGTTATAAATATATTAAATTATATAAATTATTCTGTTACGAGAAGCCAGTTTAAATTACGTATTCATATTAATACATTAGTAATAATATCCTTAAATTATTATCAATAATGGATGATGGTTGTCCATTTAAGTCCCATTAAAGTATATGTTTACATTTCTTTTGTACTACAACCAAGCAATCTACACTAATATAATAAAGCGTTAATTTGTAGTAAGATTGTTTGTGTGTTCGTTTAAACGCTAAGATGTTTCGATCTACTGATCTGATAACCTTTTTTTTGTTTTGTATAAAAGTTAGTTAATTCTTCAGGAATGCTAAGAGGAACGCCATAAAGATAAGCTTCGAATTTTATAGCATGTAATTTGGATGTATACTTTTCGAGAAGAAAAGAAAGAGAAAGAGAAAATGTAAAAAAAATCGTTAGCGCTCTTAGTTCGACTTATGCGGGGAGCGCCCTTGCCGTAGTGCTTGCACTTTCTCAGAATTATGAAAACAAGTTGGTCATGATTGAATGTATCAATCTGTTAGGAAATGCATAGCATAATAAAAGCATTATAAGTGGTATGCGGGCGAAGCCGCGAGTGGGTCGCTAATGTGTTTATATGAGGAGCTCTTTTTGCTCATATGAATATATTGCTTGGCTGTATTTATTCTCATTTCTTATACCTCAAAATATTTTACACTTATGAAAATCTTACTAAAATTACTGAAAGTTAAGTTTATATTTCGTCTGCTATAATGCCGTAAGTTTAGGTCTGGATCTAAATCTAAAGAAGGTGGTTGGCATCATATGCGCGATGCTGAGGAGCGGGGTGGATAGCGCTCTATGAGGGAGGGAAGGGACCTACGTTAATCGGTGGAAAAAAATATATATAGATAGTTTTTTAACTTTACGCTTTACTAGTGGGATTGTCAGGAAGAACAAAGCCCCCAACGCGAGAATGGAAACCACTTATATCGTCGACTGTCAACAATGTGATGTAAATTGAGTTTACTGGAACTAAAAAACCCGAATTCTTAATGTAAATGACGAACACTATTTGAATTCATTATACATATCTTATAAGTACAACCTTACATTTATATAATAAATGTTTTTATAATATTGATCATCTTGAACAACAATGATATAATTTCTTTCAAATAAACTACTCAAATATATAATTTTTTGTTAAACAATTTTCTAAACTTAATAATATTTTTATTTAAGTATGGCTAGCAAAAAAGTACTGTCAAATTCCATCAAATTTGACATGCTATTATGTTACATCTGAATATATATATATGTATATAATTTTTTTAAAGGATTCTTAATAAAGGCATGTCAAAATAATTATTTTGGATGAATTCATATGAATGAATGGAGCGATTTCGATTGTTATCGGTGTTCGCACTGCGCACTGTTCAGTGAGGCGTCGCGGCTTAGTAAAGAAAAGTCTTGAACGGTTTCCAAGAGGTGCGGGTTCAAATCCCGCTACGTTGAAATATTTAACGTTTTCTAAATAAGTATATTCGTAATGTGATAAAAAACATAGTAACAAACATGGTGATTTTTTTTATGTTTTATAATATTACTTAAACAAAAAAGTATTATATGTAAATATTGATTTTAAAAATTTAAATACTCTAGCCGTTTAAGTTTAGTTGAAAAAGTATTTGTTGTTAGCCGAACAGTATTGTCATGTTAGAAGAATAATTTATTTGAAAGTAAATTTTATATAAAGAAAGAGGCCAGACGTGGCACAAAGTGTGACTGTGAACGCGACTGGTTGTGAGTTCGATCCTCAATCGAAGAAATGAAATATTTATTTAAATTTATATTTTACTTTTTTCGCAAACAACAAAATGCGACGTAGAGTTCCGCAACTCAACTCAACTTGCAATGTCTCTAATACAACAAGTAGACAACGGAGAATTAAGTGTTCTAATTTGACACTAGGTTCTCTCTACCTATCCTGCTATGTACGAGAAGCCTTAAAAAAAAGTACGAATTTATAATCCCTTAGAAATATAAACCAACACCTTGACATTTATAAAAATCTCACACACTTCATAGCAGTTTAGATATAAATTTAATTATATATAATTTATAGAATATCCAATTCTGAATAATTGATAAAATCAATACAAACTACAATCAATACGTAATGAGATTGCTTGTTCCGACCATTAGAGCTAACAATATGTCTGTTAGATTTCAATGTCGCCTTTTAACCTTTTAAAGGTTTTGTTTGAAACATTCTATATAAGGACATACTCTACCCATAGATTAAAGTAAGTATATAAATATGAAGATATTTATTGGTACAAATTATAATTCAGTAGTGGCTCAGGGGCACGAGCGGGTTCGATTCTCAGTCGAAGAAATTAAATGTTTAAAATGTTCATTCACCAGAGTGAATAACTCTGGTGTCGAGGCAAAGCGCAATTGTTAACTTTCGTTACTCATCACGCAATGGCTCCAGAATGCGGCGGAAAATGGGAAGTGGAGTGTCTTATCGCTAGGCACTCTCTGCCTACCCTACTACTTACACTACAGCGTAAAGCTGATAAAAAATATAGGTGCTAAGGTCAAATTGTTAAATGATAGAAAAATCGAATTGGAAATTCGATTTCTGATCCTGTCAATTCTCAATTATAGCATTCGGTGCAAATATATATAATATTTAGGTATTTCTCTATTATATTTTTGCAGCATCTCCGTTTATGAAAAAATACATGCTAATTCGCAGAACTTACCATCTCATTTTGTACCATCACAGCGGAATAATTAAAATAATTATGAGTGAGACAGAACCCACGACCGTCGCGTTCACAGTCAAACGCTGCCACACTATGTCACGACGGCCTCTGTATATTTTCTTAGCTTCAGTGGAAACCAAAGACACTCCGTTCACATTAAGACCCTTTCCGACGAAATCTCGAGACACTGCGTATTGATTGGCGGAAATCAACGCCGCGCTTTGCCTTGTAACAAGTTAGAAGAGCAAAAAATTTAAATATACGAATTTACGTACATTTAATTTTTTTGCCCTTCTATTCTTAATTAATTCTAAATAAATTAATTCTTCTATCACTCACGCGAATGAAAATCGAACCCACACCCGTCGCATTTAGAGTCAACGCTTGTGCCCCTATGCCACGACGGCGTCCTTTGTATAATGTTTCTTTCATCTTTGTAATATCGATTCCTATTTAATATACCAAATTACATTTGTTTTTTTACAGACAACGAATAGCCCAAATCCTATCAATATCGTTGTAATACATATGAAAGTTAATCTGATTAGTTAAATATTAATATGAGATCAAGATCATTGAGTATAACTATATTAGTTTAATTATCCTGTCAATTTTAATTGGTATGTTCATATTGTTGATTGAGTTGTCTCGACACGCTGCTAACTACAATTTAATTTAGTATCATAATTTGAGTTCTATGAAAGGAACGGAAGTTAACGGTAGTTTCTTAGTTTAGTTATAATTAACTTAACGAAGCCTGATGCTCGTTTCAAAGAGTTTTTTAATTTTTTAGGGGTACTAACTCGTTAGCGGTAACAGTAAATTTGTGAAATATTTATTGATTTTTATTTATTTATTCATTTATGTAGATATAAATTTAAATTTTGTTTTTTCATTTTATATAACCAAACATGTATTGCAATGACCACAATACATATTTTTACTAAATATAAATAAATTGTATAAATAAAGTAATATACATTTAAAAACCCTTTATTTATTTATTTTCTGTTTTAGCCATTTTTCGTAAAAACTCTGAGATAGACACAAGACTATCGTGGATGTGGTTTCCCATATTCCTACTCCTACACACATGTAACCTATAGTAAATTTAATCTCTCTTGATAAAGGCACAACATGGACCACCATACCATTTTCATAATACAAATCTAAAACCTCGAATACCCATTGAATCGTGGGAAACGATAACAGAATTAATTACTTCAAGTTATTCCAATAACGCTTAAATCGCATTCAAAATGCACTGTTTGCACTGTATTCAAATTTTCCCACCCATTTCGAGTGTAAGTACGTTATAAATTTGTTAGTGGCCACACTGAGTGGTATAAAATGGTAAATCCAAGCATTCCTGCAGTGTCGTAAGGTCAACTGAGTCAGATTAGTTCTACTATTATTCTAAGATTGTGATGCTGGCAATACTGTAGCATATGGTATTTTGGGGTATAGTACAGTATTATTGTAAGTAAATGTTCGGGTTACAGTATATGGTATTATATATAGTAGGCAAAAGGCACCTAAGATGCTCTGTTTCCCACTTTCCGCCTGATTTTCGGACATACAGATTACAGAATACCGGAACTCAATCCCCGCTTTATCCACCCACCAGAGTAGAATGATTTTCGTTCTTTAGTGATTCAGTGGAGTACTGGATTAGACCTCCAAATTTTGACAATAAAACAGATTGCAAAAATCTTTAACTATAATAATGTAACATAATGGAAAAAAGATAAATGTTAAAACTTACTTGTTATTACACGTTAAATGCTCCAATTGTCAAATCATTAAAAATTATTCTAATTGACGTTGAAAGAAATATTATATGTATGAATATAATGTTTTAAAAAAAATCTATTATAAATATATATATATACATCAAAAAAATATACACGATAACGATAACCATGTAAGTATCTCATAGTCTTTGTTAAACAGTTTTCTGATGTACTAAGTTTAGCTTTTTCCGGCATTACAAGGCGAAATAAACACACAAATAAATATATACAAGATTTAAATTTTCAATGTTACTGTGAAAACAATATATAGAAAAACAATAGATCGTTTCAATATATCTTTACTTTTAAAGGCCAAGTTACAAGCGACGGCGATCGTAAAACGACTGTATTGACTTGAAAATATTCATAAATCAGTATAGGAGATTAAAATTTTATTATTATTTAAATATTACGGTTTATTTAAATTTTGAATAATATCATTAATATGACACCAAAATATATATTATTTAAATATAAAGTTAAGTTTTACTGACGAATGACTGTACTCTAACACTACATATTATGCCTATTTATTTCTAAATATGATAAAATTTACAAGAAAAATACTTGTTTTACATTGTAATTCGCTCTCACTATAAGTACCTACATTATTTCAAAATTGTAAAATCAGAATTAGTTTATTTTGTGTCTTTTTATTCTGCATGTATTGATTGCGTCACTTTTTATTCCTATTTTATTCAATCCATAACATGAAATATTATTTTCATAGTATTTTGTGTTATGGAATGTTGCTATGGGGCAGTGCTTCCGATGATAGAAGAAGAAAAATATTTTGAATTTGAATATAATGGGCTTTATACGAATATCTTATAAAAATATACAAACTCTGCGAAAATAAAAATTAAATGACTAAAATAGTTTACACGTACACCTTTTCATTAGATTAGCTATTAGCTTAATATTAAGAAATTATAAATATTTTAAATTTTGTGAAGATCATTTTTACTTGGACCATACAATACGTATATTAAAGAAGAATTTGCGTTATTTCAACAATAGGCCAATAAGTTAAGGTATACAATTGAAAATCATAAGATCTAGCTTTCTAACTTTCCAAAACTACATTTTATTATTAGAGACAATTTTTATATATATACAGATTTATTATATACATATATATCTAGGTATATATATATTTCTCGTTCTCGGAGAAATTTTCTGTCCTCCTCCAAAATGCTCTCTTTGAGATCCCCTGGTATGGCTGGATCTCTAAAATCCTCTCTTAGAAATCCCCTGTCTTTACTACAATAAAACATGCTAATAGAAAGGTGAACTTTGTCACACAGTTTTCTTGAGTAGTATAGGGGAGCACTAAGGATCTTTCAAAGTTCCCACAAGAACGGGAAAAGGCTGAATTTTACTAAAAAAGCTTTTTTTTGAGTCTTAAGGTCCACATAGACGAACTTGCTGGCGTCAAGAGCCCAGTCAAAAAAAAAGGAGTTAAATTGCCTTATCCCATATAAACTTCTCAGCGTTTAAAAAAAATTACAAAACTTAAGGCGTCAATCAGGTGTTGCGTACGAAATAATATTTATATCTTAAAATAGACTTTACACGCATAATGGTTTGAATGGGACTCGTTCATCCATCACATCTGATCAGCGAACTGGCACAATACGTATTGTGTACGATTTGGTGTACATAGGGCTGTTAATATAAGGCAAATTTAAAAATATATATTTTCTTGCTTCACGTTTATTCCTAGTGATTTCTAGTGTTAAGACATTTCCTTCCCTTTCCACTATTCGCTGAATTTTCAAGACATTGTGTGTTGAATGGCGAAACTCAACGCCACACTTTGTCTTGTTACCAAAGCGAGTCTATTATATATTTTTTTCATTTATTTCTTCGTACCACCGAATTAAAAAGTATCTACTGTATCTAATAACAGGATGATCTATTCACAGGTGATTATTGTGGCTTTGATTTCGACTTATTGATACATTTACTTAAATGCGTTCAAATTAAACAAATGATTGACTTCTAAGTATAAAAAAAAGATTATAAACACAATAAATTAATATACAAAACAGAACAGAAAACAATATATTATAATATAATTTTTGTTATGTTCAACCCTACACAGACCCTTAATGGATATTGAGAAAGGAATCATTCAGATATTGCGAAGTTGAAAAATGCTTAAATCATTGTATCAATCTCAGTTAATTCAAGGTTGATTACAGATAAAAAAACACAAGGAAAAAGTAAGTCGGCGTTGTGTTCTTAATATTTATAATAGCTATCTAACGAAATTGTTGCCAAATTTGACTTTAGATTAATAAGTCAGATTGGGTAATAAATAAAATAATTGTAGGTATATATTTTTATAATTTTCGTATTTGGTTTATAGAGGGCTGTCGTGGCTCATGGCACAGGCGTGCGACTGTTAATGAGACAAGTTGTGGGTTCGATTTCGACTCGAAGACACGAAATATTTGATATTATCATTTCCTCGCTTGGTAATGGGGCAAGTTGCGACGTTAAGTTTCACGATTCAAGATGCAAATGGGAAAAAGAAGTGTTTTAATGGGAACGGTGTGCCTTAAGGCACAAACCTAGGAAACCCTAGTGTTAACACTAGGTTTAGAACCTGGAAACCTGTTAACCGTCTTAACACTAGGTATCCAAGTTCTTTTTACCTTCTTTGATATGTGCTGGATACGGCGCGAAACTTAAAAAATTATAACAAATAAAATTATTATTTGTGCCATAGATGCTTATCACAACCTTGTTATTATTTCTAAACTTTAGCTACTTAGATGATAAAATCTTGTCAAAACTTGTTTTGTTTCTAAATATAGTTAGATATGCTATGTACAAATAAATTTAGTTACAATATTTATTACAAAACTAATAAAGGAAATACCGACAAATTAAATAGATAAGCGATTTCACAATAACTTTTATTAAAGTATACTATACTATAATATCGGACTATATTAATAATAAACTTTCAATATTTTTGAACATAAAAAAATAGTATATAAAAATATCGTTATAATATCTTTTTTTAAGCTTTTCGCTGTATTCCACCCATAATAGGTTAAGCAGAGGGAACCTGGGAACCTAGTTTTAAGACACTCCGTTCCCATTAAAACATTTCCGTGCCCACTCTCAGAAATCGGCAATTCTAGAGGCATTGCATATTGAGTGGCGGAACTCAACGCCGCGCCTGGCCTCCAATTATAGTTGAAAATAATGTACATAACATTGTATAAGTATATTTCTATAACATCATAGTTTTAATATTACATACAGAGAATAATAAAAAAGTTAGAGATACATGCATATTTATGTACCAGTACGTGAAATCGAAATCCAATCAAATACCTAATTAGTACACTTGACTATAAAAACTGTTCCTGTATTCTACAACGTAGTAAAATTTGTAAGAATATTAAATGTGGATTTCAGGAAAACGAAGAACGGAATGTTTTGAATTTTAATCTCTACTCTATAACGCTATAAAATCGTAAAGGTCTATCTACGAGTATACAAACAATAAGAAATATCTGTATAAATATAAATATTCCCCCAAATAAGATTAGAATCTACAACCATCGCATTCAATGGTTCAGATCTCGTTCACTACGATGATCATAATGACTTATAAATGATATTATTACCGCCACATAAGTGGGAACACTTGCACTCAGTAATCAACATTCGTGTCGTGTATAGTAGAAAGTGCATGTTCTCATGGTAAAGTCTAGACTTACTCTAAGTTGTACTGTTTAGGCCTTTTTCTAGAAAGTTTTCTTTTGTTTTCTCTAAATAATTTGTCGTTTTACATTCTGATTGACTTCTATTTGTATAAATTTAAAATATAGGTGTGCGTTTCCTCATTAATAAGCAAAGTGCGAATTCTACTACTCTTTAAATTGTTTTAGAAAAATATGATGAATAACAAAATAAAATCAGCTTCACGCTGTATCCCGCACACTGCAGGGTAGGCAGAGGGAACCTAGACACTCCGTTCCCCACTTTCTGATGAATCTGGAGGCATTGCGTGTTGAGTGGTAGAACTCAACGCCGCGCTTGTCCCCGACACCAGAGCGAAAAAATGGAAATATAAATTTAAGTAAATATTCAGCTTCACGCTGTATCCCGCACACAGCAGGGTAGACAAATATTTCATTCATCTCCTCGAGTGGGGATCGAACCCACAACCAGTCGGTTTAACTTGAGCTCAAATATGATGCAAAATAAAATAATTTCGCAAATATTATTTAAAATTAAAAATATATTTCATCTTGTAATAAAGTATTGTATTACACCAGGCTCATTTTAACCGTAAAATTGATAAAACATCGCATAAGAGAATGACCAGCGAGAGTGAACTCGATCACGATCGGGATGATTCGATAGAAAATTGCATATTATCTGTCTGTGGGTCACTCGATAACAATAACAATGGCGAGTACTCGATTAGTAGGTTTGTGGGTCTTTATTACCTGTGCCTAGTTATTAAGTCGATTGTTATTACGAATAATCGATTTTGTTGATCGATTTTTTTAATAAACAACTTCATAATACGCTAAGATTAAAATCATTAAGCCTCATATCCTTTTAATACCACGCTTTAATTGAACTAGTTTTACTTATCTCCAGCGATCATTATTGGAATAACTTAAAGTAATAACAAAAACGTGTGAACCGGTAACAATGGCGGTACAAAGAGAATATCTGTAATCAAATTCCGATCGGAACGGTGGATTGTGTATTGTATAGGTCAATATCGCTACAAAACCGCAAATTACTTACTCAAGGTTAACCAAAAAGGTCGATAATTCAACGTAAATCATTTCTTTGTTGCAGGTCAAAATATGAAATACTGACGTTACTGAACAAGCTGGACAATAGAAAATTGAAAATTAAAAAGAAAAATACTAAATAATAATGCGAAACCAAAATTAAAAATGGTATTTTTTGAACGTAACGTGAGTTTAAGATAATAAAATGGCTCACAAAGTGAAAAATAATCACTACGTAGCGACGCATCGCTCGGGAATCGACTCGCCTTCGTCCGGAGGGTATCTGCCTAGAGCATCGTCGAGGGATGAGAATGACAGTCACCGGGCGCCTTCTGAAAGAACTCTTTCAGAATACACTGTAAGTAAAAACAACTATATAGATATTTCTTTATATATTCAGCATATTTGTTTTGTGTGCATCAGCATGTTTGGTGTTTTTAATTTATTAAATGTTTAATTAATTTTTATATTTTATATACGATAATTTTGATAGTAAAATTTGTTATTGTAAGTAGGTACTACGATAAGATATTTACTTATTATAATACCGTTTCCCTATAGCAAAGTAGTCAGCGGAAACCCTGACGTAACTCAGTTCCCTACGAACCGTCGAATTTTCAGGACATGTCGAATTTTTGACATTCGTCGGATAAACGGAATCGAACCCACAACTATCGCGTTAACAACAGCAGCGCTGAATTTATTAAATACTTCACTTGCAAAACGTAGTCGATATATTTATGTATGTAGTATGATAGATAGCCACTGCATTTAATTCAAGCAAATAATAACTTCCGGTCTCACTGCCATCACTGACTTTTGATGTCAGCTTTATGAAGATGTTTTTTTTAGGAAAATCGTGACGTGCTACCAACGAAATTCAAAACATCTTCAAACAATATTTAGTAGGTATTTATTTATTTTATTTTCAAGGAAAACGGACAGCAGAGTAAATTAATTAATTATAATATATTAAAAATGAAACAAAAACCAATCAATGAAGTCTTCACAAATATAAAAAAATTAATAGTCTTATTTTTCTCTATCTCTATATACCTATAATAAGACAGTAAAAATATTTTGTCTGTACATTTAGTAATTTTGACTGAAATGGATAGAGGGACACTTAAAAAGAATAATAGAATGCAAAAAGATTTTCTTTGAATTTCTTGTCTGTCTGTCTGTCGACATATTTTTGTCCACATTTTTCTCTGAAAGTACTGAACCCATTTACTTGAAATTTCACCAATTGCTTTGTTTTAACTCAACTTAACTACTAAAGTTTAGTTCATCAAAATCGGTTTATTAAACAAAAGTTATCGTCATTTGAAAGAAGTCGTAATCAATTCAACACAGAGATAAAGAACGATCTTGAAAGAAATATCAAGTAAATACAAAGATTTTTTGGTTGGTTCGTTCATATAATATATGTAACTAATGTAAAAACTGTACAGGAGTTAATATGCAATTCTTACAGTTATTTTACAAAGAATATTATGAATCCTTCAAATCAATAATTTAACATTTAAGGCTGTTTCTGAATGAGTAAATTAAATTATTCACTGACATCAGCACATTTAACAGAGTATATTATATAGGTAAAAAGAACATAAAGTTACAAAAATAAATAATTAGCTTTATGTATATTTTATAAATATCAATTATCAACAATGGCCGTATTTTTTTATTTAAAACAATCAAAAATTCTTTGACGATAATGTCGTAAAAAAATCATATTAGAAGTCATTATAGTTGTCAATCAATTCTTCTTATTAAATCAATAATCATGTATTTTAAGCGGGCGAAGCCGTGGGCGAGCCGCTAGTATAAAATATATGTATAATACGACTTTTAGATCGTGCTAGGTCGCTGATGTAAATCCAACAGCTAATGACGATAACAATAGCTTAAATGCAAATGTCACTTAAGTTGTAACTGTAGATATATATATTTTTTAATATTAAAATCGAATATCAATATACGTAAATTATAATTAATCAGAAGAGATAAAGCGCGGCGTTGAGTTACTCGAAAGCATTGAATCTCGAATTCCTGTGGAAAGCGGAGAGCTAACTTCGACACTAACTTCTTTCTATTTATGTCTCTGTATGCGGAATATAGAAAAGTAAAGTGTACTCTGTCCATGATAAGTTACAAGCACTACGTGGCTGCTTGAGAGGATATCGTTGGCGGCAAGTGCGTCTTGCGGTACACTAACCTAGGCTTACGATAGACGATCAGGATTGGAAAATGTAGCTTCTTCCATAAATATATAATCGGTAAGAATAATTACTACTTAAATATTTAAACTTAAAATTTAGCTTCACGTTTTATCCCTAGCGGGGTAGTCAGAGAGAACGGAGCACCAAACGCTACGGTCTCTACATACCTCTTTCGCCTCGTCCACTGTCATCAACATCTTCATACATGCCCACCAGGGGTCCTCATGCTTTTTACGTGACCTTCCTCCAATATCTTTGATACTGTGTTTTCGAAGGTCAACCGAGGTCTCCCCCTATCTCTCTTGCCAAATATTTGTCATGAGCTGAAATTGAATCCACGACCACCACCAATCACCTACTAAACCAATACTCATTGATTACAAACAGTTGTAATGTTTTGTACTACAATAGCAAAACAAAGAGACCGAAATCGTTTTATAATTACGCATTCGTGCAGCGTATTTTTTACATCCATATTGTATATACTTCTAGTGCATTCTGACACGTGCAGCTATGCGTGTATAAAGCTGTTAATTTTTTGCGAGTTTGACTATTATTAACTAATTTATTTTGTTATTTGTAAGTTAAATATCGATTTAGAAATAATCCACTAAATATAAATCAAGTTCCGCCACTCAACACGCAAATGCCTTGAAAAATTTGGCGGAAAGTGGGGAACGGAGCGTCTTAGCAGCTCCCTGGTGTGTGCGGGATACAGCGTGAAGCTATTTTTTTTATCTAAATTTAAAAAATATTAAATAAAACTAATATCCATCTATTTTATTTTCATTCACATAATATCCCAAATTACATCTAAAAAGATCCTGTATAATTGATAATGACGAAAAAACTTAATAAATTTAAAAATAGCAGATAAATTTTACGCACAAAGAGAAAAAAATATGTTATTCAGACCTAAAAATCAAAAGCACTTCAGATTAAAACATCAGTTTACGTGAAAATCGGAACAACAATCGCTGCGACCAGACATTTATAAACAAATATATTATAAACAGAACCGACGATCACCAACTAAGTAATTACAGTTCTTCATCCGCTACTGGACCAGAATCCCTTCTGGTTAAAAATGAAAATAACAAATAAAATCGGCTATAATCATGAAGCTCTCGATACAGTCTCATCTACGTTCCACAGTGCTGACGCAAACCTATTTCCTTCACATAAATCTGCACATCTGCAGTCATATAATTAATATCAGTACTAGGAATTCTTCTGTTTGTTTGTTTATGGATATTTTGTTTCTTATAAAATAAGCTAATAATAGTAGAAATCAATATTTATTGGAATTTATATATGACCTACCAGTGAATGTAGTTTACGTGTTGAAACATTTTAAGAGTTTATATATATATATATATTGCTATATTCATTTTCAGCTTCAAGCAGTATCTCACATGTAGTAGTAGGCATAAGGGATCCCAGTCCGCTCCCTTTTACACCACTCGACACTACAACGAGGAGATTAAAATATGAAATATTTCATTTCCTTGAATAGGAATCGAACCCATAACCTGTAGAATTAACAGTCTTGGGCCCATGCAGTATGATTGTGTACTCTGCTTATTACTTTATATATAAATTCCATAAATTTGACATACCTGCATTCAATAGAATATTTCTAACATACATAATTTTTTGCTAAATTATAATCTAAGACTGTTATAGCACAATACACCTCAAAAATAAAGGTATAACAAACTAAATACATTAAAATAATCGTAAATACAGGAATGCATAGATATAATTTTCAGTTAGTAACCACTAAATGTACGAGAAAAGTGAAACTAAAAACGTACATCGTATAAAGTCACAACGAGTGGTTCTCCTCAAAAACAGCATTAATTTCTAATCAATACCAACATCAAATAAGTCGTTAGTTCGTAACTTTACTAAACAAAGATTTATTTTGACGTCAAACGAATTTGAAACCGATTAAAACGGCAGGAAAACACGCCAACTGTATCGCCTCGGCGGTATTGAACATTGAGGATTTATAAACATTCTAATCGTATGAAGGAGTAGGTATGAGGCAGTTTTCATATAATTTCAAAGACATTATGTTTGTAATAAAGAGTCAATAAGTCCAACAACTTACTTGTATGTTATACATATATTTTAAAACGTGCTTTTCTTTTTTGTAGATTATATTGTTTTGTTTACAAGCGTGTGATCGTAATTGCGACAGGTTTTGGGCTCGATTTCCTGTCGCAGTATTGGAATATTTAACATTTTCATTTCATCGCTCTGGTGTGGAGGCAGAGCGCATTGTCGCGTTGGACGGAAGTGTCTTAATAGGAACGGAATGTCTTAACACTAAGTCCCCAGGCTTAATCTGTCTACCCTGCAATGTGCGGGATATGTAACGTAAGGGTAAAAAAGCATTCAATGAGTTTTTGAGCGTCTTATTATACACGCTTTGGGTCAACATGCAACTTCAAAATTTCACGAAAGTGGAAAAGAAAGCTCAGGAAACTCTACACCGCGCTTTGCCTCATCAAATGCAAATATTATATATTTCCTTTCCTCGAGTAGAACTCGAATCCACAACCTGTCTTGTCTACGCTTACGCTTGTGCCCCTGCGCCCTGTTAACCTCAATTTAACTTCTGTTAATAGCCCATCAAAATGGCGATGAAAATAATAAACATACTATATGACAAAAATAAACAATTTAATTTTCTTTTCAGGCGATAGACGAACGGACACGTTCTCCTTCAGGTGGGGAACATAGAAATGGACGGAGACACAATGGTTCCCCGCGGGACTCCGGTTCAGAAGTGTACGTCACCAGCGCGGCGTACCGACCGCCATCTGAAATAAGGTAAAAAAGTGATGTGTAATTTCGGTTTTGTTCTTCATTTTTAACTTTCGAGCGTGCCAGTTGAGCACAATTCACTTCGTCAATGTCATGTTGTCCCATTCAACGTGACATTGCCGTGACACATGAAGGAAATTGAGCAGTAAAAGAGTAGATAACTGTTAACACAATTATAGAATACATGTAAAAAGAGATCCAATAGAAACATACATGTGTTATTTATGGGATGAATCAAATGTCTCGAACATTAACATTTTCTGATCTTAGAGAAAATTTAGGATTAAAGTAGCCGCACTTAAAATTAATTTATTTAAAACGTAATATAAAAGTAGTAAGTTAACTTTTAACTTTGAACTACGGATGATTATACAGAGTGTTTTTGTCTCCACAACTTTAAATGAAACCACAGTTTTAAATTCTCTATTGAAACCTAATACAATTAAAACGAAGGAGATATTGCAAAAATTGAATTGGTTTTTTTTTCAAACAAAATAATTAATGATTATCAATGTAAAATAAAACGCCATTTGTTAAGAATGACGAACACAGACACAAGCCTATCAAAGAGACAACATCGCACACGCCTCATTCACAAAATCGAGTCTTAAGTATTGGCGGTGAAGTTGAACGTTATTGTTAACGAAAATAGGTTATTGCGTGAAATAAAACGAGAAATAGCTCTTTCTCGTTATGGTATGTTTTTTGAATGAAATGCGGCAAATCGGCAACGTTTATTAGTATTTTTGTAGTAGTAGATGTTTACGTTTTTGGTATCTTTTCGTAAGTGCACCATGCATTATGGATAAAAATGATGAAATGTAAATAATAATCCTACCTCTACTGTTGAGGGATCTTGATTATTTTTTTTCTATATGCTGCCCCGTAAAAGGAGCGCAGTCGCTTCCACTCTGTATAATTCATCTAATAATAGAATAAATTCAAATACTACAGTTCGTAGATACAAATCACCATCGTATATGCATCTTGTTTTTTTTTCACAAACATATGTTATAGTTATTTTTTCTTTCTCTCAATATCTGCTTTCATAGGCCCATACTTACAAATTTCCCTACTCCCAACTCTGACATCGGCCTTGAGATGCTGATTTCATTTATAGATTATAATGTATGAATTAAACCGGCATCTCTCGATCGATCTCGTAGTTGAGAGCGATTTATAAATACGGCCCTTAACGTGTTCATTTTTGGTAATATCAGTTTTTAGTATCAGTTTTTACCTTATTTAGTAAATAATGGTTTTTAGATAACCATGTTTTTAGGTTAACCTAAGTTCAAACTCAATTCATATAATGTTTATGTCTAAAACACATTTATCTAGAAAATGAAGATTCTAGACTAAATTATAGGCACAAAGGCACCGCTATACAGTTAGTCTCGCTTATCCTTCGACGATTCGACTAATTCGAGCAACGGATCACGTAACGTGTCGAGTTATGGAAATATTTTCATAAGTGTAGAGCAGACGAGCGTTTTGTGCGCCGCTGTTAGTAAATATATTCAATTATTTTCAAAAAACGGTTGCTTATAGAATGTATATGAGATGTGATTGCGAGTCTATTTTTAAATAGGCGTATTTTGTTAGTACTTTTTATATATATTTAAAAATATCTAATATACTAGCGACGTTTATTACAGCCAAAACAATGTTTACATAGATTGAAGCCTATGTATTATTTTGATGTATAAGGTATATTACTATAAAGGTTCATCTAGATTCGTTCTGTAATTTTTGAGTGAAACTGAACAAACATTAATCCTTACAAACTTTAACTTTTTTTAAATTAATAAGATTAGTAATATAAGATATATTATAACTTTTAAGCTGCTCTAGTTAGAAGTTAAAGTGCGGCGTAGTGTTCCATGTATTATATAGCATGTTACAAAGAAAAAAATAGGAAATATTATAGTAATATCAATCTATAATAAAATAATCACATCCATATTTGGTTACCCTACAACCATTGAGTTCAAGCAGTGACAGGCTAATACACAACGGCAATTATAAAAGTTTAAATTGATAAGAGGCCGGTCCTGGCACAGAGGCACAAAGTGTGAACAGTCGATTTTACGACTGGTTGTGGGTTCGATCCTCATTCGAGGAAGTGAAATATTTATTTACATTTATATTTTCATTTCTTCGCTCTGGTGTCGGAGCAAAGCGCGGCGTTGAGTTCCGCCACTCAGCACGCAATACCTCCATAATTCAGCGGAAAGTGGGGAACGGAGTGTCTTAACACGAGGTTCCCTCTGCCTACCCTCCTGTGTACGGGATACAGCTTGAAGCTGGTTTTGACTTTTGATATTAGTTGATAAGAGCCGCCCGTCTGTTCACGACTACGAAACAAAACCATTCCATTACACTGAAAGATTGATGGAAGATTATCCATACATCGCCATCGCGATCTCACACGTACATTACGTTTCATAGTTGTAATCCTCGATTACTTATATTCGTTGGAATAACGGCATTTTGTTATGGGACCGCAGAACAGAACTATTTTGTGTTTAAATGCTTATTTATGTTTCTTTGAATAAAAGTAAATATTTGAAGTATTTATTAGTTGTGAATATTCATTGTAATTTTAAAGCAAAGGGCTGTGTACATCAATAAGACATTTTTGATATTATTTTCAAAAATGTCTTATTGCCTTATTGAGAAGAGGCCAGTTGTGGAGTGACTGTCAATGTAACAGGTTGTGAGTTTGATACTTATTCAAAGAAATTAAATATTTAATATTTTCAATTCTTCGCTCTGGTGACAAGGCAAAGCGCGGCGTTGAATTCCGTGACTCAATACGCACTGCCTCCAAAATTCAGCGGAAAGTTGGGAGCGGAATGTCCTAACACTAAGAGCACTACAGCGCAGAGCTGTATAGTTTTGTTATATAAACTAAAAATTAAAATCTAACTATATTATCTGTAGGTACAACAAACTGCGTTTAATTTTAAAACTTACAATTTTTATATTTAAAACTTACAATTATTATAATACAATTATTTTTGGCAATACCATGGTTCCTTTTTTTCTGGAGACTTTCTTCAAGTAACCTTTTATATTTTATCTTCGTATAACAATTTCGAGACGGTTACTAATTATTTATTAGGTAAGGTTAGAATCTTTTAAGGTATTTTTAAGCATAAATATTTTAGTTTAGTGCTAATTAAAATGCGACTGAATTACCGTTGTAGGTTCAAATACAATAGTATAAATCTTAAAAAAATCTCCAGGTATTTAAGCTTAAATGCTTTTGTATTAAAGCTTAGACTTAGACAAGCACTTTTGTATTTTCGAATGAACATAACAATTTGAAAACAAAAAAAATCCATTTATAACTAACTTCATACCGAAAAAAATTAAAAAAAACAGCCAACACAGAAACCCAAACGTATGAGCACTTTAAACGCGACAGGTTCTGAGTTCGATTACCACTTGAATCAATGAAATGTTTAATATTTTCATTTTTTCGCTCTAGTGTCGAGGTAGAGCGCGGCGGCACTCAACACTCACTACTTCCAGAAATCGGTGGAAAGTGAGTAGATCGTGGGTAGACTCCCTCTGCCTACCCTGCTACATACTGGATAAAGCATTAAAAAATATTAAAAAAAATGCTATCAATATATTCTCTCTACATATCATCCTAAGATACATAATAGACAATACCAATGTCATATATTATCACAAGCCACAACAATCTGAACGTTTCTCACGAGTAAATATTGACAATGAAGGCAATCGAGTCGAAGCGAAACATAAAACTGCACATGCAAAGCTCGAGCGAAGATTTATTGACTGGGGTACTGCGATTTATAACGAAGTGGAGATCTGGATTCTGGGTACATGATGTGGGCCAAACGGTAGAGTACCGTTTGGCCTATTGTGTTAGACTATTTTCTTAGTTTTTTTTAATCTTCACGCTGTATCCCGTATCTAGCAGACAGAGAGAGCCCAAGGTTAAGACACTCCGCGACTTCCCCATTTTAAAGCGCGGCGTTGAGTCCAAACACTCATTATGTATCCAAAATTCGGTGGAAAATGAGGAACGGAGTGTCTTAACATTAGGCTCTCTCTGCTTAAACTACTCTGTGCAGGGTAGTCAATCCAACTCTTAGTATTTTTTATATAATAATATAGTTACTTCTTATATCCTAGTTCTTCTGTTATAAGACTACTGCTTTATTACCAAAATGTTATGGTTGCAATTTTGTCTAAAAAAATTGGCACAAGCCCAGACCCAATGTCAACGAACACTAATTATAAATATTAAAGATTTATTATTATTATTATATTAAAGATTTTTGCCTAACATTGTCATATCATAATTTTATGCGGTTTTTTTAATTATTTAATTTAGATATCCTCTTGACTACCATACTACTCTATAAAAAGGTGCTACAGACAATTTTTTAAAAGAACAAATTCATTAAAGATATGGCCTCCTACAAACACAAATCCCATAGCTCGAATTATAGTTTAATTTTATATATATAAAAAAAAGGTATCGGGATTCCCTATACATTTCCCATGGCGGCGGCTAATTTAGTTTACTTTCTACCCGCCCCCGACATGAGACCGTGACGGTACTTCCATTAAGCAATTTGAGGAAGAATCGGAAGGTGACTTTGGTTTTTGTTAAGTTTAACGTGATGACTGACGGTATATTAACTTTGGCTTTGAGATGCCGACTGTCACAGATGAAATTAAGGTTCTATAGGAAAAAGTGGTTGAATCGTTCTGTCTAGTGGTTAGTGGCTTTGAATGGTATGCCAGAATTTGTAGGTTCTATGTTCGGTCGCAATAATATTTTTTTTTATTTTGTAATATACATATTGTTTACGCACAGTGTTTTATTAATATTTTTTAAGTTTAGATGGTTATATTAAAAATATATATTTGTAGAGATACATACATGTATCTGTTTTTAACGTAGTCTCAGATGCACAACTAATAGTTATGATTATTCTTAGTTTAATTGGAATGAATACACCATCGCTACTTAACAAAATATTTAAAAAAATCCCTTTTTCAGTAGTCTTATTTTCGTAATCGTAGGTTCGATCCCCACTCGAGAAGATGAAATATTTACTTAAATTTATATTTCCATTTCTTCGCTCTGGTGTCGAGGACAAGCGCGGCGTTGATTTCTGTCACTCAACACGCAATGCCTCCAGAATTCGGCAGAAAGTGAGGAACTGAGTGTCTTAACACTAAGTTCCCTCTGCCTACCCTGCAGTGTGCGGGATACAGCGTGAAACTAAAATAAAATCTACAAAGAGTTAATTTTAACTCTCCCGTCGAACTCTTTCAACTAATTCTACCTTAAAATAAATAAAACATTTTTATCAAGGCTTTTGTCGACAGCTTGACATCTTATTTGTAAACACTTGTTCCTTCCAATGACTAAGGGATTTTTTTGAACGTTAATTTCTTTGATTACTCGAGACTTTCTCTTTGTAGGGCTTAAACTGTCCACCCTATACAAAGGATCAATCAAAATACTTATCAAGACGTTAGTTTTTTGTTGGTTGTATTCTGTTAGCCTATTTGTTAGTTAATGTTTTATGTTTAAATATTAAAAAAAATAAAAGAATAGACAACATTTAACTTTTTTATATGCCATGTTTTCTCTAATTTAAAAAAAACAGAAAATATATATTTTTAGTTTGATAAAAATGATGGCGACAATTTAACTCAATAGCTAAATAGCCTAAAATATAAACATAAAGAGGCCGTTGTGGGTTCTATTCGCACTCGAGTAAATGAAATATTTCATATTTTCATTTCTCTGGTAACGAAGCAAAATCCGACGTTAAGTTACGGAACTCAACACGCAATGTCTCAAGAATTTGGCGAAAAGCAAGGAACGGAAATGTCTTAATGTGTCTTAATGTTTAAAATTTTAAATAAAGACAGTCTTTGTATTTTATAGTTTTACTTAAATTACTTCAAATAAATATTATTACTTCAACTTTCATACAACCGACAGTATTTTAATGACATTTTTAAGCATTAATCTTCGTGGACACGTCATTATCGCCCGTAAAATTAAAATTTTCTCCACAGACAGAGGGAGAAGTAATATGTATAACTAGGTTAATCGATTCCTTAAGTAAAATTGATTATTATTTACAATATTAGTCATGTAATCCGATGATTACTAATCTTAATTCCATTTATTCGATTAGTTATTAATAAATTTCTTTCTGAAAGTGTCTTAAATATTTTTATCGCCCGTCATTAGACGGAACGGACGGACTTTCAGAAGGAAATTTATTATACATATTTCTAATGAAATAAAAAAAAATTACATTATCATATCCATTATAATAAACTAGTAGCTTGCTCAATTGAATTTAAGCGTGCCTAACATTGAACAAGACATAAAATTCCTGCTATGTTATTTTTTTTAATAGAATTTTAACAATTCAAAGTACTTTAGACACTCCGTTCCCGACTTTTCGCAAATTGGCGAAACATTGAGTGTGTAGGGTGAGTGAGTAGCGAAACTAAACGCTGCACTTGTCTTCCTGCCAGAGCTAGTAAATGCTCACCCCCCGAATGGGAATTGAACCCACAAGTGGCGTTTACAATCAGATACTGTGCCGCCATGAGAGCGTAATAAAGTAGAACTATTTATATAACATAATACTGCTGATCTTAATTTTATTATTTTCAAATACTAACAGCTGAACATATATAAAGTTATGTAACAAAAGGTTAGAATTATTAACACCTAAGTGACCGCCAAACTTAACACTAACATTATGTCACTCGCTCGTGACATCTCGATTTGGCCTTGACTCGAAACTAATCGTTCGGAATCGTGACTCGATTAGCACCATCTCGATTCACCATACGTGATTATTGATAAATGGCGGCTACCTGTTTATTTATTTTTATTTATATAGTTAACTATTTTGATCTAATCAGCGGTACTATTAATTTATATACATACATACATACAATGTATATAATTCATCATTTGAGTAAAGAGATAAAAATATTTAAAAAACCAATGGTAATTATACTGATTCTATTCCTATTCGTTCGTTATAGATTTTTTTAATAAAAATTCATTCGTGGCGCAGGGGCACAATCGTGCCACTGTAAACGCGACAGGTTCGATTGTTGGGTAAAGAGACTAAACGTGTCGTTGAGTCCCGCCACTCAACCCGCAATGCCTTCAGAATTCGGTGGAAAGCGGGGAACGTAAGTGTCTTAATGGGAACGGAGTGTTTAAACACTAGGTTCCCAGCTTCTCACTACCCTTCAATGTACAGGATACAGCGTGAAGCTAAAAGATCTATATATCTTTTTTTATTTTAAAACCGATGCAAATATGCATACCTAATTAGGATAACGATTCTAACCTTGACCTAACTAAAAACTTACAGTGAGAAAAATGTTTTCAATTTTTTGGTTAAATGTACTATTTTTATATAAATTAAATGCTATTTTTTGTTCAGCCGGCAGTCTCGCGCGCCTCGCAGCGTCTACTCGTACAGAAGTGCTGTGGCGCCCTCTGTAGCATCCACACACCGGTCCAAAGTGTCTAGAAAGGTAAGGACTTAATTACTTAAATCATAATTGAATCTAATAGTATCTTCGCTTTTTATCCAAACTTAAAAAACTAATATTTTAAATATAGACCGTCCAGTATATATTTGAAATATTCTCGTTTTTCCCGGTTTGATTAGGCAAAAGCAAAATTTTTATTTCATTCTGCATTCGTATATCTAAAACGCTAGGAAAGGAAGTAAAAAAATTAAGCTCTGACAATCTTCAAAATAAGTGTATGTATAATTACAAGAATTAATATGAAAGACTTCGAATTAATAAAATAGTAAAAAATATACTGTGGTATTAATCAAGTTAACATTATTAGCAAGTTACAATTTAGTATATTTTTGTGTTAGGTAACATAATTCCATATTAAAAAAAAACATATTCAACATAGAATACCAATTACTTTCCAGGCTGGTGTTAAAATAGACACGATGGCGGCCCCCAACCCCTTCTGCCCCAATGTCAAGGGCATGTGCTGTCTAATGCTGCTCCTGAACCTAGGTCTTATATTGGTCACGCTGGGCTTCGTTATAGTGCTGCAGTTCTTTGAACCACTGTTTGTTTGGTAAGTTTGGTTTTGGAATTATTTCTTTTCTACTTTGTTAAAATGCTTTATTTATGAAAACCTACTTCGTCCGCATAAAATTGTTATATTACGGCTTAGCTTAAATTTTATAATTTAATTATATAAGATCTTGACATAAATTGTAGTTAATTGTAGTAATTGTATGTTATTCTGATACACACAATATTTCACATTTATTACAGGTATATTATAAGTAGGATATTAATATAGTGAAACAGTCAGACTACGAAGAGAATATTATTAAATATTTTTTTCCAAAAAACATAAATCTAAAAATGTTGAACGTAGTGGCATTTGAACCCGCACCTCTTGGCAAACGTCCAAGGTTATTTCTTTACTCTGGAAAACACAAGTTTTTTTTTATGTTGATTTTAATAATGATCAGTAAACTAAAACAAGGATATTTTATAAAGAAGAATTTTATATTTATATTATTATTCTTATTCCACACTGAAAGACCCTAAAGAACCGTATACGTCCTACCACCACGATGTAATTTCTTCCTACTCTCGAAGCAAACCCGGGAATTGAACATAGACTTTGAACTGAACTTTTACAGTCCATTTCTTTGCAACTGATCACATCAGCTTCACGCTATCCCGCATACAGCAGGGTAGGCAGAGGGAACCTAGGGTTAAGACACTCCGTTCCTCACTTTCTGCCGAATTCTGGAGGCATTGCACTCAACGCCGCGCTTTGCCTCGACCAGAGCAAATAAATGGTAATATAAATTTAAGTAAATATTTCATGTCCTCGAGTGGAGATCGAACCCACAACCAGTCGGTTTTACAATCACACTTTGTGCCCCTGCCCTACGACTGGCCTCATATGATCAAATATAAATGATTACATAGCCTATTTTAATTTACTGAAAAAAAAACTGATCACGGTCACGTCACTACAGTTGCTCTCATGTAAATCGTATTCTTATAAATATGCATAAAAACGGTAAATGCAAAAATATCAGCAAATAGTTCCCACGTTTGAAAACTGGGTAAGTTGTTTCGAAAACCAGATCGTAATGAGATTTATTCTTTATACAACAATAGCGACCGCTTAGCCCGTACTATTGAGTGTGGACTACTGTAGTTGAGAGAAGTTACTAATACTAAGCTATCAATTATTGCAACTGTATTACGGATATACACATATATTACTTTTACACGTTTTTATTAAAATAATTGGAAAATAGATACGTTTTAAATAAGTATAAATCTCAATAAGGTTAAAATCTATATATATAAAAGGACTTGTGCTGACTGACTGAGGTAAGACGCACGCAGAGCCGTAACCGCTGATGGTAGAAACGTGAAATTTGGGCAGATGTTTATTTTCATATTCTGGACATCCACTAAGAAGGGAATTTGAAAAATTTTAACCCTAAAGGGCTAAAATAGGGGTTGAAAGTTTGTATGGATTTTTTTTTTATTCTGTACCGATTTTTATAAAACTTGAAATTCAGACTCTTAAAAATAATTCATTGAACACGTGTTTCATGGTTTTTAAGAATTCACCCCCTAAGGGTTCAAATAAGGGGTTGAAAGTTTATTTGGAAAAATCTTTAAATTGCCACTGATTTTTATAAAAATTTAAATTCAGACTGTTAAAAATATTTTATTGAACACGTGTTTCGTGGTTTTTTTAGAATTCACTCCTAATAAGCGGGCGAAGCCGCGCGCGCGCCCTCTAGTGTAGAAATAAAATGTAATAATTTATATATTCACTATTTCCTTAGAAAAGTACATGTAAGTCAAAATAGGGGACGAACTAATACGTGACTAAGTTCTCTAGCCTTAAGAAAAGAACTAAATTATAAAAGAAGTTTATTTATCTAAACTTTATGCATAAAATTTGCCAACTATTTTGGAAGTAACGCAACTTTAACCGTAGTTTAGTACCTACCAGTGGTTGTTCTCGCTAGCGACTATCGAGCGTGGCGTATAGTAGAGAAACATTAAAAATCAATTTACATTTAAAATAGTTAACGTGTAACGGTGATTGCAATTTGCAGTACGACATTTATAACATTTTTCATTTCGACATTTCATTTCCCACGAACTTCGAGCTTTTGATGAAAAAAATATTTCGACTCTCATCAACATTTGTAAGGAAATATAATATCTAGCTTACCTTACTTAGCGAATGTGTTGAATAAAAAATATTTTTTTCTCTTCTATTATATTATTTTAGAACTAAAATATTACATAATTTATAGTTTATTAATTAAAAAATTAATAGCTTAACAGAAAATATCTATACTTATATATTTTTTATTAGTAATGGATGATTTCATTTAATATTTGTCTTTGTTTGTTACAGGATCCTGGGTATAGTATTCCTTATATTCGGTTTCATCACTCTCGTGGGCAGTCTCATATACTGCGTAGTTCTCTGCCGAGAGAACCCTTATCCAAGGTACCCTGACGACTTCTACTGGACCCACCACTGGTCAAAAACTATAGGCCCTTCAGAAATACACTACAGCACCAGCGAGAAGCCGTACAGGCAAAATGGCCACGATCGATTCAATAAATATAACGGAAAATATTCCGATCGTGAAAGTGCTAAAGGTTACTCGGATAGAGAAAGTAAATTAAGCAGGTACTGAGTACTGACTGCACTTACTGTTCGAGGTTTAATGATGTTTTGTGTTCGGATCATGTTTTAAGGTCCTTTCACCATTTTATTATTGATGAATAATTTCTTATTTTTATACGGATATTTTAGTGAATTTTTTTATGTAAAATCGATCTTAATATTGAATATTTCACTATTTGATTATTACGAGAATTTTAATCTAGAAGTAACGTCTAAAAGACGTAAATCAGTAGATTATATTTTAAATTAACATGAATGAATAAATGAATGATGTGTAATTATGATAATCGAATGGCAGATTAGTCAATTATCATAATCGATTTCTTAAGAATCATTCGCTCACTCTTACCTTATGTATAAATTCATTTAGCTTTACTAATTAAGTCTAATCTTTATATTGTAGAGTTTAATAGTGATTATAAAGTTTACGGATTATTGGAAAATCCATTTATTTTTAAAGTAATAAATCAGATTTTCTATGTCTACCTGTTTTTTATGTATTTATGTCGAAGTTTGTTCTAAGAATAATATTTTAACTAAAACCTTATTAATTCAAATAGCTCTAATTGTTGTTGAAATAGAAATGATATGCAAAATTTTATAGCAACGTTCAATTTATTTATCAATAAACGTGCAGTATGTACCATAAAAAATATGTATTTAAAATTACATAGTACATACGTTTATTGTATATAGAAATACAAACTTTAGTTCTATTTTTGAATTATAATAATAAAGAAAAATATGGATATTGCAAACATTGTTACTGCAATATAAATTTTTGGTAAATATATGAAGTAAAATACTTCATCACGAAGAGTTTCACGAATATAATATAAATTTCTATGTAAAAATAGCTTTATATATTATTTTCTGGGGAAATTTTTAACAATTAAAACAATAAATTATAAAAAATACACTCTTAAGTATTTATCAATTATTGTAAATAATAAAACTAGGTTTTGAAATGCCATATTAATTAACTCGTTATTTTAAAATTGTAAGGTCTATTAATAGTTGAAGTTCGACTCCGATAGCTATCTTTGGAGTAGATTAAATGTATTTACTTATATTAAATGTGTCTAATAAATGAATTTATAACTACACATATGTATTTTCTTTTATTATTTAATAAGCAGAGAAAACTTTATTCTATTACGAATCCGTTTTAATGTTCCTCTTTAAACTTAAAAAATAATAAATGCTTTCGAAGAGTTTCAAACTGGAAATGAAATTTGTGGATGGAAAAATTTTTACACTTTTCTATAGTAAATTTAAAGTTGTAAATTAAGTTTAATAGAACCACACAGCCATTGATTGTTACGCACTTTACAGGGGACGGTTGTGGGGTCGAAGACAAAGCACAGCGTCGACTTCCACCACTTATTACGCGGTCTCTTTAAATAGGGCGGATTTATTTTTAAAATTAAAACAGCTTCACGCTGCATCAAGCACACAGCAGGGAAGGCAGAGAGAACCTAGTGTTAAGACATTCCGTTCCCCACTTTCCGCCGAATTCTGGAGGCATTGCGTGTCGAGTGGGGGAATTCAACGCCGCCCTTCACCCAGAGTGAAGAAATGAAAATATAAACGTAAATAAATAATTTATTTCCTCGAGTGAGATCGATCGACAACTAGTCGATTTTACAGTTACGCTTTGTGTCCCTGCGCCACGACTGGCCTCGGAAATTTTCTAAAAAAGTGAAATTAATCATTAATCTCTCCCAAATAGGATTTAGACCAACAACATTTTAATTAACGCCACGACCGCAAATTAGAAACATTTATGATTAATATAAAAAGGGATGTTAAAAAAGGTAGGTACTAAATAAAACCAACATTTCCTTATAAAATTATCACTATTTATTTACAAATTATTTTAAATTAACAATAAAGTCATTGTTACTTGAAAATACTTAAAATGTTCCAAAACTTGTTCCAAGGTAATATATTCGGACACCGACGTACATACCTTCATAATAATTGACAAATAAATATTTTTATTTCATTTATTTATTATAAATATATTGGAATGAGAATTCTTACACATGTCATATAAAAAAAAACTGAAAATTACTTTTGCACTAAAACATAAACAATAATAAATATTAAACATTAATATTAGTAAAAATTGCCATCACGAAAAAGTCTATCTGTATGAGAAAAACAACGACCACAAAGGAAAAAGATAGGAAGAAAAGATTTGGACAAAAATGTAGTATAGTTCATTAATTTACTATAATATCTATTAATATAACTAAAAGGTAAATTAAATTGTACTTATATGTAATATTGATTATAAAAACAAACATATTTAATTTAAATTGGCTATAAAACTTTTCATTATTAAAATTTGAAAAATAAACCAGTTATTCCACAATTACAAATCAAAAATCAAAATATTATCTCATACTCTAGTATGAGTTAATAATTATAGTAGTATCCAATAATATATATATATATATATATATATATATATATATATATATATATATATATATATATATATATATATATATATATATATATATATATATATATATATATATATATATATATATATATATATATATATATATATATATATATTTTATTAATATTAAAGTAAATCAAATAACTATTATTACTGGATGTGACAAACAAAAGCGGAATTGTTAATTATTTCTAATACAATTGTCTATTTTTATATTCACTAAATATATAAAAAGAAACACCATATATAATAAAAATCCACTTTCATATGTCAGCTCCTTGAGCAATGATGGCAATTCAGACTAATTAAACTAAATAACATTTAAGTTAAGTTTAAAATTTCTTAGAATACTTGTGCTTAATGCGACCATTTTACATCAAATTTAAAAGTCACCATATTATATGAATATTTGTCTTTTTTTTTAAAAAAAGCGCACAAATACTAAGTAATAAAATGTAAGACAGTCTAAAATTCAATATGAATATAACGTCGTATAAAAAAACTCTGTAGCTCTCAGTGGCAACATCATTTCGAAAGGGGGTTTTTTTTAACACTGGTCAGTAGTTCACTGGAACATCTGTAAGTAAATATGAAATTTAAATAACATCTGTATATCTATCGTACGAAGCTTCATACTGCATCTCGCATAGGGCAAGGTAGGCAAAGGAAGCCTAGTGTTAAGAGTAGAGAACCTCAACACCGCGAAGTAGCACACGGCACCACAACAGTCAAATAATTTGTGTGCATAATCATATATCAATAGTAATTGTTTTGACTAAATTTAGAAATGTATAAAAAAATAGTATAAGGAGATAGGAACTGGCGCCTCTTGGATGTCATCAAGCCATACGTTCTTATAGAACAACATCGAAATTCTTATGCATTTTTGGAAATTTCTGCTACCAAAAAATGCATTAAAAATATTTAGAGAAAGAAATCAATTGGTAAGAGAGAATGCATATTTATTACATAAATTTAACATTTTTGTAACTTCATCCTGTATTCCGCACATAGCACGGTAGGCAGAGGGGACTGAGGAACCTAGTCTCAAGAATCCAATCCCACACTTCCGTTCCGGACTTTCCGCCTCTTCTGGAGGAATCGCGTGTTGAGCGGAACTCAACGTCGCTCGCTTTGCTCCGTTACCAGACCGAATACCAGTAATGAAAATAAATATTTTATTTTATTAAGTATTTTATTTTATAAGTATTAGCCTGCCTGCGCCACTTTAGAAACATATTTTTTAAATATGTATTTTAGAAATTATACGTATTATTCCCGCTACATTAACGGGACTTAAAATTATACGTCTTGGATAGTTTAAGGTCTCTGACTACTCAACCACACGTCCTTATCAAATACATGGAATTTAACATAGTAAATAGGAAAATAATGATTTTCCTGCCCACCTCAATCGGAATCCGAGCCATCGCTGAAGTGATACTTCTTTTGCGGCCGCGAGCGCGCGTTTGCGCGCGGCGCCACCGGGCTGTCCGGTATGTCGTCCTCACTGTCACTAGACGCTTTTTTCACTTTCTTTTTTGGATTGGCTTTCTTTTTATCCTGTGATATATTAAAAATATGAAAGATAAGATGTTTTTTTTAAGTTGTGAAATAAGTGGTTTTGTAGAACACATTATTAATAAAAATTTTATATTTCTACTTAAGTACAAATTAAGTGAGAGAATATAATGTCGTGTTTATGTTCCCTTTTTTTAATTTAATGTCAGTAATATTAAGGAAATTTTAAATTTATCAGGTGGAGGGAAGTTTGTACTACTTTGATGCAAAAATTTTGAAGATACAGTATATATATTCATCAGAATATTACATAGGCTACAATTTATATAGTTTGTAAAATTTGGTTTTGATATAACAATAAGTTCAAGCTGGCGAAGCTGCGGATGGGTCAATTAATAACATTTACAAGACATTAGTAATATTTAGGATACTATTGTTAAGAAAAAATAAATATGGATCTCAGTATTAAATCTAGTTAAGATTATGAAATATACTTAAAAGGATTATTTAAACATAAATGGACTTTTTTTCTCTTAACAAAAGCAAAAACTGCTACATATTTAAAAAAATACACTACAAATCTCCAAACACCTCCCAAAAACATATAAAAAAAATTCTTCACTCTGGTAATGAGGGTCTGAGGCTCAAGTTCCTCTGCCTACTCTGCTATTTGCGGGATATTGTATAACACTAAAAAATAGACAAAACTACCTACCTTTTTACTGTCAAAAATGCTGTCATCATCATCACTGTCTTGGCTCAACAATACTTTAGCTGGTCTCTTTTTAGGTTTCTCCTTCTCTTTCTCCTTGTCAACATTCATAAGTTTTCTTTTCGGAGCTGGTTTCTTTTTAGGCGATGGAGGTTCTTCGTCGCTCGATAGGACTGCTTGTGTTATTTCTTTGCTTTTTTGTAATTCTTCTTTTTTCGTATCTTCTATTAGAGAGTCGAAGAGGCAATCTGTAGATAGATAGAGTGTTTTTATCTTCACCATATTTTTTTAATATAACAATTTATTTTTTTAGCTTCACGCGCTATCCCTACCTTCCTTCCCTGCTATATATATACCCCTTCCCCTTCCTACATTTATAGCAGGGAAGGTAGGGGTCCTACCTTAAAAACTTATAAAAAAAAATTAAAATAATCTAGTAAACTATAAAACCATATACCTGAATCCATCTCAGCAGGTTTCTTATCACCATGTTTCTTAACATTGAAGTCATCATCGTCATCACTGAGGGACATGGCTCGAGGTGCTTCATTGTCAGATTCAATTTTGTTCTCGAGTAATTCTACTTCGGAGTTAGAGTCAGAGTCGTCTGAACCATCTTTATATTTTTGTACCTGGAATGTTTCCAAATAATTTTCATATAGTTAATTTATATAGGTAAGTATATTCGTTTATTTTTTCAAATGTTTCATAGTAAGTATAGTTGTGAATTGAATTGAGATGTAACATTATATTTGTTCAAAAGTTACAAGAACTAGGTACGAAAAATGTTGATGAATAAAGATTGAAAAAGATTACTTTATTAAGTCTATAAGATAATAATAATAATACTTTAAAGCATACAGAATATATAACATAACAACAAATAAATACTATAATAATCAACATAGTATATGCAATGGCGGCCTTAGTTGTGAGTTCAATTTCCAATTGGAGTGAATAATATTTAAAATTATTTCCATGTCAAAATGGCAAAATAAGCACTCTACCAAATGGTAGAGTGCTTATTTTGATAAGCACTCTACCATTTACACTGACCTGAAAATTGGGCAAAAAGTAAAGAATGTAGAATGTAAGCTAAGACATAGCACTAGGTCTAGGCAATCGATCTAGTCATCATATTTTTTTTTGTAATAATATAAATGCGAATGTGGTTTGTGCACGAGAGACTCAAGATAAAGGTTTATATAAACGAATGTAAATCATATTAGTATCATCCATACAGGTGAATACGATATTAACACCTGTAAGATATAAATTATAAAATTGATTACCTTAGTAGCAGCTCGTCGTGTCGTCTGTCTCTCTCTGGGCGCGGGCGGTTCCACCATCTCCACGTCAGATTCCGACATTTCTCCTGAACTGCTGCCGCTGAACGTCATCTTCTTTTGGGCCTGAAATTAAAATATTTTGTCATTAGATATTTTCTTACATTGTTTGATTAATAGAAAAATCATGAAAGTTTATATTAAATAATTAAAACATTAATTCTATTAAATAATTTAATATTTATATTAAAGATTTTAATCTAATACATTATTTTTAATTTTACATTGATGAGACTCCTGCATGCATAAATCACAACAGTATATTCAATCAGTAGTATTCTTATTACCTTCTTAGGTTCTTTCTTAAATGTAAGTTTAGTCTGTTTCAAGCCGTCAGTTTTGTCGGCCTTGTCTGCTTTGTCCGCTTTATCAGCTTTGTCGGCCTTTTCGGGTTTCTCTTTCTTCACGCGAGCTTTTGGTTTCTTTTCACCACTTGCCGGACTTATACCAGTGGGGTCATCCTATAAGAATTAAATACTAATGAGTCAAGAAATAGTATGGTATCCGATTTCTGCCATCCATCACTTAAAAAACACAGATAAACAAACTTATTTTTACTTTTTGGCCATTATAAACGACATATTATCAATAATTATTTGATAAATGAAATCCTAATAAACTCAAAGTTACAAGTATACAGTCAGACACAATTAACAGGACAGTGGAGATCTACTTATTCCACATAACAATTGATAATTAAAAACCCCATTGAATGGTTAACATATTTTCTTTAATCATAGCTAGGAACACTCAAGATTAAGTCACCTTTCAAATAAAGAACAAAAATTTAAACTATTTCATACGTTTGACTTATATATATGCTTAAAGCTAAGAAAAATAACAAAACAAAGCTACTTACAGGATCATATTCCTTCTTAACCTCCTTCTTAATCTTAGCCTTTTCAGCTGCTTGTATCCTCTTGATAAGGTCCTCCGATATCTTCGGCTCGACACGTCTGCCGTTCTCAGATGGAGCGATGTCCATTAGGGATTTGCGATTCTTTTTGTTTGCACCCTGTTGTGTAATTAAAAAATAAATATTAATAAATTGTTAAAACATTATTTTGTGGATGACATAACAGGTATTTTAACATATATTGAGAATGTTACAACACTATTTTAGAAAAAAAAACGATCATGCTTTTGAAGCTGAAGAGTTTGTTAGGTTGAACATGCTAATCTAAGGAACTACTGATAAAATTTGCAAAAAATATTTTTGTCAGGAAGTTATTATTTCATCTGGGAGCTTAGAATATGTCTCTTAGTTATTTCCATTCGACTACAGGGGCGAAGCCGCAATTAAAAGCTAGTATAAAAATGACTATTTCTTGTTAAATATGCTAACTATAACTAGATTCATAATTTTATAAAAAAATACTTTATTATAAAGCGTGTGTTACCTTCATCCTTTCCATCTTTGCATATAAAAGAAATAATAAGATTATTATAAAATAATATTATAAAAATATTTAAAAAAGCACCACAAAACTTTTTACTCAGGTGAAAAGAGTTTTTTTATGAAACTTTCCTTTACCAAAAAATAATAATATGAACAATCTAAATTGTTACGAATTAATTTTTCATTTCAATTTCCTAATTTTCATAATTAAAAAAAAACTTAAAAGTTTCATTACTCAAATATAAAGTCATTGTACCATAGCTTTAGAGGTCTTCTTGTTGACACTCGCCTCTTCTTGCCTCTCCTTCTCTTCTACTTCTTCCAAACGAATCAAGAATGTGTCTAAATCTTCACGCCAAAGTAACGATGGTGTTTTTGCCCTGGTTAATATTTTTTTATATATATTATGTTTCAATTTTAGCTTTCCGCTATATCCCTCAGGGTGGACAGAGGGACCCTAGTGTTGAGACACTCCGTTTCAAGGTTTCCGCCGAATTTTCAAGACATTGCGTGTTGAGTGAAGTAACTCAAAGCTGCGCTTTGTCTTGTTTCCAAATTGAGGAAAAGAAAATATTAATTAATTCCCTGTGGGAATCCAGTGGGAAGATTTGATATGATCCTAAAGAATAATATAACAATAATAAGTTAGTTAAGTAAAGTATAAATAAATAAAAAAAAGGAGCTTCACGATCTTTTCGTAGTCCTCACTGCCTATTTTCAAGATGTCATGTTCCCAGAGTGAGGAAACTAAAATAAATGAGTATCCCTCATTAAAATCGAATCCACAACCATCGCGTTTACGGAAGACGCCTTAAAAAATCTTGGAACAACAAATTACTTCAAAATAGTGAGCTCAGAGAGCTTCTGATCTCTCTGCTTGAGCAGTTCATCCTTCTTCTCCTTGGTGAGCATCCACATGGACATGCCGAGCAGGTAGTTGAACTTCTTGACCTCTTTTAATTGCTGGAATGCTTTGTCTGTAATTGGAAATTAAAATATTATTTTATATGTATATCAATTCCATTAAATAAATTAAGAAAAATAATTTCTTTTAAGAAAATTAATTTCTTTCAGAGCGAGGAATTATATATCGGCAGAAAAAGACTACCGCAGCCATTCCAAAGGCCATTCAAAAGACAATGACGAAAAAAATATGATAATAATTTACATTTATGTATTATATTATACATATATTTTTATATTCCAAAATATTTAATATTAATATATATATAAAACTACATCTTCACTGACCAGGATCCACAGGTTTCCCTTTAACTTCCTCAGGTTCAGGTTCATCTTCAGATTCTTGAGGATCATCGTCCTCCAAAGCAGTCAATCCTTGCATTTTACTCGCCCTTTTCTTCCAATCAGCAATTGGATCAGGTGCGTATCCTAGCAGAAAAGAAATTATATATTATTAATAAATTAAATAGTAAAAAAGCCGTTTGACGCCGTCGTGGCACGAGTATGCGGTTGTGGGTTCGATTTCCACTTGGGAGAATGAAATATTTAATATTTTCATTTCCTTACTCAGGTAACGAGGAAAATCACGGCGTTGAGTACTGCCACTCCACACGGAAAGCCTCGAAAATTCGAAGTGAGCAACGAAAGTGTCTTAATGAAGAATGTGTCTTAACACTAGTTTCCAGGACCAGCAGAGGGCTGACCCGCTGTGTGCGAAATACACCGTGAAGCGTAAAATAAAGAATAAAAAAATTAAATGGGTACTTTTTTTATGTAAAAATATTTTTTATACACCTAAACTAAATGGAGACCCAATTGACGCGTATAATAAAACGCGTTGTCGTTGCCATTATAACGTGTATGCCGACTTTATAAACATAAAAGTGAAAATATTGTCAAATGCATTATAGTGTGTACTGTTTTATTATTATTAAATAATATTAACGTTCTGCACTTCTCCTACATGTAAACTGTATGAGTGCCAAATTTCATACTCCTCAGTCCGCACAATTTACGTAAAAAGGAGTCCAAAGTTTGTGCCTTACGTATTAATATATAGATTACTCAAGTCTCGTGATATAACGTCACAAACAAAAGACAACATTTACAAGTGCACGCATCATATACTTTTAATATCAATCGTAGTACTAATATATAAAAGATTTTAGAAGTTAAAAAAAACGAACCTCTCTTAATAAGCTCTTCTACCATAACTTTCCGTTTCTTATTTTCAACAACTAGTCCCTTATCGCACTTCTCTACTATGAAACGGGCTTGATTTGTCAGTTTGTCTGCTTCAGCTTGTAACTGCCCTTCTAAGAATTCCTTACGTTTTGCGTAGTACTTTAGCCTCACATCGTAAAAATCGCGGAGTATCTCTTCTACTTTGTCGAATCTAGAATAATAAATATATATATATATACAAATAAATATTATAAGATTTAATGACTGGCTCATAATTAAAAATGTTTTTTGCATAAGGTAGTCTAGTAATATATCAAGAGAGACTATATATAAGTCACGGACATCATATTTATTGTTTCTATGTACTTTTTTTCTGCTTCACGCTGTATCCTGAACATAGCAAGAACAGAGAGAACGAAGAGTACGTGCCAATGTCTTAATTTTTTACTACTTGAAAAGGTACAGATTGAGTTCATTATTTTATATATAAAATGAATTAAATAAATCAGCTTCACGCCGTATCCCACACACAGCGGGGTAGACAAAGGGAACCTAGTGTTGAGATTTCCCCGTTCCCCACTATCCGCCGTATTCTGGCAATTTGCGCACAGCCATTGCGTGTTGTGTGGCTGAACTCAACGCTACTCTTGGCCTTGTTACCAGAAGGAGGAAATGAAAATATTAATCATTTCATTTCCCCAAGTGCTAATCGAACCCATAACCGTCGCGTATACATTCGCTTTTGTACCCCTGCGCCACGTCTGACCTCTATACAATCAAAATTTACATTTTTTACAAATATGAAAAAAAAAATGAAACATCAAAACTAACTACTCAACTTACTTTTTCAAACAATTATTATGATCAAATGCGTTCATACAAGTCATAGATATGGTTGTTTGCAATTTGAACACTTTGTGAATGCCCTCGGCTTCGACCTCCGCCAGTTTACCCGGTAATAGGGAAACTACAAAACGCACTGTTGTGTCTGTATTGTATTCCTGAAATTAATAAAATCTTAAATAAGTCATAGAAAAAAATTGAGATTTCCTTTGATATATATATAAACCAATCAAGGAAGACTGCACACATACACTAGTACACAGTATTCGAACTCACAACCATTCTGTCTACAGTCAGACGCTATGTAAGTGTTATTTAAGCTCGTTAGAAGTGCAGGTCCCACTCTTCTAAAGAATAAATGCAATGTTTTTTTACCATATTCATATTATATTATATTATTAATATATAAACATAGATGAATAGTTAAATTACTACTCACTCTATATTCAGATATCAAAGGCTTCACTTTATCCGTGCCAAGCATAGGTTCTAGAACGTTCTCCTTATAATTCTGCGTCCACGTGCCGACCGGAAGTTCGGTTATTTCTATTTTCTCATTAGGCAAGATGGCGGCCTCACCGGAAATTACGTATTTATCGCTAAAACCTTCGATTGTTCCCCGGAAGTTTTTGTACCAGGGATGCATTGTTACTGGCTCTTCGCCGTCTAACATTCGCCTGTATCGGAAATTAAGAATAATTTAATTGTTATACTAGTATAGTGGTACATGCCAATGTCTTAATTTTATATAACTGCTTCAAAAGTGACAGATTGAGTTCATTATTTATATATAAAATAAATCAGCTTCACGCTGTATCCCACACATAGTAGGGTATGCAGAGGTAAACTAATTATTTACCTAGTAAAGAACCTATGTTAATACATTTTATACCCCAATTTCCGCTCAATTTTTGAGATATTGCTGTTGAATAGCAAACTCAACGCCGCCCTTTGCTTTGTTTTGAGCGACGAAACGACAATAATAAATAATTTCCTCGAGTTTACAGTCACACGCTGCGACACTGCGCCACGACGGCCTAACAGAGTTCAAATAATCTCACCTAATATTAGCAACAATATCCCTAGGATTGTAATTGGGTATTTTAGTGGACCAGCCTGTGCCGATGCCTTCAGCTCCGTTCACGAGGACCATAGGTAATATGGGAATGTAGTGGACGGGCTCGATTTTTTGATTGTCTTCAAATTCGTGCTGAAAAAAAATTAAAATTAAATATATGAACATTTTAAAAATAATGGTTCTCCACTCGCGCTCCGTTCTCTCTGACTACCCCGCAAGGGATAAAGGGTGAAGCTAAGTAAAAATAATGGTAATATAGAATTTGTTGTGTAATGGTAATACAGAGGATAGAAACAACAACCATTGCATTATGTCACACTGTACAGTACAATATTTACGACTAATAAAAAAATACGTACCACAAGCAAAGGATCATCATGAGGGTGAAACACCAGTCTCGTCAATGGGGACATGAGGGTGAATATGTAACGGGGACTCGCAGCATCTTTGCCCCCGGACAAACGCGTACCAAACTGACCACGGGGTTCCAACAGGTTAATGTTGTTCGACCCCACATAGTTTTGAGCCAGATTCACTATTGTCATCGCTAGGGACTGTTCACCTGTTTGATTTAGTGGGAGTTAGTTATTGTATTGTTTATAATTTATAAATAGTATGTGTTTAACACATTTTTGATTGTTGTGACGTTGTATGAAGTTTAGACTTATGTATGCAACATATGTGTATACATATGTTGCATAATAGCAAACATTTAATTAATAGCTATTCTAGACTTACAATTTCATTTAAAAAATAAATTTAATAATATAATAGTCAAGCTAGCATATATGCAATGCATTTTAATTAGAATTTTTAAAGGATTAAAAGAAAAACAAAGCTGCACTTTAGATATTTCAAAATTATGAATATAAAAAATTGTAGATTGTCACTGTGAGAGCTATTTCTTGTATAAAATAGTTCCAAATTAGCAACAATCAGTTATGTAGCACCTACGCGAAGATATCCAGTACAAAGGTACTAATATCGCTCAATGGTGCGTACATATACACTTCTATATTCATATTAAAAAGTCGAAGGAACTACTGGTTCCATTTGAAAAAAATATTTTGTGGTGTATAGTGCACTAGCGTCTGTCGCGTTTACAGTCACACGCTTGTCACTCCTCCAGAGCCACAATAGCGTCATGCAAGTAATATCTGTCAGGAAGATAAATGAGAAAATCTATCGGTAATCGAATTTCTAGGCCATTTCTCAATGTCTCTATTACTCTAAAATGTTTGTCTGTTGTATGTGCATTTTTGCATGCTTATCTTAGAAATAGCTTAACCTTATTTGGGATTTTATTTTGTTGAATTCAATCTGTTCATAAATAAGAAAGTGATATCAATTTAATATGACAAAATTGTTAGAATTTTTCATTAAAACAGTTTAAAATTTTGTTACCAATGTATGTAATCTTTAAAGTAATAATGTTATTAAAACAGGAAAGTAATACAAATTAGTAAATAAATAATTGTATAGTGCAAGCGGGTGAAGCTTCAATCTAGTCACCAGTGTAAAATAAAAATGTTTACTACCAACCATGGTGATAAGCAGAGTGTTCAGCAACTGAACCAGCCAGTTGTGCTACTTTCACTTCCCTCTTATCATTACGTTTTACACATGTGAAGATCACTTTACGCTGACCGGGCTTCAAGCCATCTATCATTGATGGAATTGATCTGGAATAAATATTTAATTTAATTTCATGTTATGCAAAAAAAAATACTGGAAAAGGTAATTTTTAATAAAACCTTTAGTGGTTTTTTTTATTAAATAGTGTACAATTATAACTCACCTCACATTATCTCCATTAGAGAACAAAACCAACTCCAAATTAACAAAATCAGAATAACTAACTGCTTTTGTATCTTTTGTGTACAAATATCTTTCTGGAAGCCCAATTTCCTTCCTCCGTTTCACTTCATCCATGTGACTTGTCAGCCATTCTTTCCGTTGATCTGCACCTTTCTTGGAAAAAGCCAGTTCTATATGATGATCATCTGTTGGTCCACTATAACGGAAACGGATTCTGTGCCTGTCCATATTTTGGAAATATTCTTTAGCCTCCTTTGAAGTGGAGGTACCCAAACCTTTGTAGTACTTTATATTGTATGTGTGGTGATTTTCTGTTTCGCGTTTCCATTCTTCAAATTCAGGTAATGAATAAAATGAAATTTCTTTATCTTTTTTGGTAGCCTTAACAATAGGTGTGATGAATTCTTCTAAAAATGGTAATTTAAGAAGTTCTGGCCAATTATGATGTATAAAGTTTATAATAAGTCCCTTAATGTGGGAACCGTCGTGATCCTGATCGGCCATTATCATCACTTTACCATAACGCAATGTTTTCAAGTCATCCACAGTACTATATTTCTTCTTATATTTAAGGCCAATTATTTGAATTAGATGATTAATTTCGACGTTTTCAAGTACTTGTTTGTGTGAGGCGTCTCTTACGTTTAACGGTTTACCCTTTAAGGGGAAGACGCCATAGTGATCTCTTCCTACCACACCGAGTCCCGACACAGCCAATGTTTTAGCTGAGTCTCCCTCAGTGAGAATCAAAGTACATAGATGAGAATTTTTACTTCCAGCGTCGTTAGCATCTTCTAACTTCGGTATTCCTTTCAATTTACTCTGTTTTTTACCAGATGCTTTAACCAATTCCGTTTGGGCTTTAAATTTGGCCCAAGATAGCACTGATTCAACTAAACCTGATTTTGATACTGCATTCACGAATTTCTCCGAAAAATTGCATTTCGATCCAAAACTTTTAGCTTGGAGTGTCATATTTTCTTTAGTTTGAGAATCAAAGGTTGGGTTCACAATGAGAGAGTTGATAAAAATCCACATATGATTTTTGACTTGGAAAGGCTTAATATTGACACCTCCTTTATTCTTCTTCTTTAACACTTCTAGAACATTCTTGACCACACTGTCAGCCACCGTATCAACATGCTTACCACCTTTTGTAGTAGCAATGGAGTTAACAAAAGACACTTGTTGAAAACCTCTATCGGAAAGTGTTAAAGCAACTTCCCAACGATCATTAACTTTTTCATAAACAACCTTCAATGGCTGCCCATTTTCATCTTCTTTGCCTTTTATATATAGGTCAATATAATCTTTAAATTTGTTAATTTTTAACCTTTCTCCATTTAAGTAGACTTTAACCCCTTGACTGGATGCCGCCACATCGTAAGCTCTTCGAGACATTAACAATACAATATCATCTTCTAGTTTTTCCATTTTGAATTTAGCCAAATCAGGGCTAAATGTCACTTTAGTAAAATCATCGTCTTTACCAGATTCCTTTACTTTGGGTTCTGAAGCCTTAGTCATGTTAGAACCCCATGTCTGTTTGAAATGTTTCTTGTACTGTTTAGATGCAGTTTCAACTGTGAATTTGGTTGAGAATATATTACAAAGCTTAGCTCCGTAACCATTTCTTCCTCCTGTCACTTTTTCTTCTTCATCATTATAATTTGATGATGTCAATAAGTGTCCAAATATCATGGTTGGAACATACATTTTTTCTTCTTTATGCATCACCACTGGGATGCCACATCCATTATTATATACAGATATTGTATTTGATTCTTGATTTATGTCAATTCTGATTACATCCATTTTGGAATCTCTTTGCTTGTTATCAGCTGCGTTTACTAATATTTCGTCATATATTTTGTATAAACCTAAAATTCAAAAACAAATTATTTAATAAAATCATTTAGTTAACAACTTATTTTTGTTTATTTGATTTAAATTAGTCTAATTTATAATAAACCTAGCTAAGATTTTTACAAAAAAAAATATAAATATATATATTTAAATATAAAAAATTATCACCTGGTACATAATTCAATTCCCGTTGAACCATACACTCCTTCTCCTTATCATAAACCCACATTGTCTCAGTGGCCCGTTCAACGGAACCTATGTAGGTGTCCGGACGCAGAAGGATATGTTCAAGCTGGGATTTCTTTTGATATATCTTCTCAATGGCACCTTTTTGACCCTTTGCAGGTGCTTCTGTTGTACCATTTTGAGTACCATTACTCATTTTTGCTAACATTGACTGAAAAATGAATTGTTATAAATTATTTAAAAAATTATAGTAGTCTATATTTGAGGTAATTGTTAGGCAGCCACACTGTGCCTGACACTGCAATTGTGGATTCTATTCCCACTAGGGGAAATGTTTATACATATAATGAATAAATATTCATTTTAGCAGTGTCAGATTTTATTATTTGGACATTGTAAGTAAAAAATAGTAATATAATTTCCTTCATCAAAAGCTGGCCATAAAAAAAACAAGTAATCAGTAGTTTGTAATATTAATAATTTATAGCAATGGTTCCAATAGTGACAGATGGCAATATAAAAATGTTTTTTTGCATGCCATGCAAAATGTGGTTTAATTCTGCAATTTTCATATCAAAACCTATCAAAATTACAGTGCACATAAGTGTAGAAATAACACTGTAAGATAAAATTGGAACTGAATTATAAAAAAAATCATGAAATAAGTTTAAATATATATTTAGAACATTATATATACAACATAAAGTTGGGTAGTTATAAAAAAATATTGGGTATTATTATAATAAATCAATTATATTATTCTCTGCATTTTCTGCTAAATTTATGTTCAATGATGTTAATGCTATATGTAAAAATATATTTTACTTTCATTTTGAAAAATAATCTTTTTTTTTAAATTAACGTTTTTTTTTATTTTTTTATTGAAGGTAGTTTATTGAATGTTACTTATCTAATAATGCTTTTAACTTTTGTATTTAAATATTTTCTTTTATATTAATATAAATGAAATGTAAACATTCTAATTACACTAAACCAAAAGCAATTATAATTTATTATTTATGTTATTCAGTGACATTGAGCGTAAAATGAATACTCGTTTCTTATTATTTCACCATAACGTCTATATCATATTAAGACATATAAGTAAATAATTTTAACATATGGATACAAATAAACAAGCAAAATTTTGACCGTTACCAATCAAAATGCCGCGAAGATCTGACCGCTTCTTACCTTAATATCAGCCATCTTGTGTGTCGTCCTTATAAAACGTACGCGATCAACGCTACACACGAATTGCCTTAAAAACAAGACAATATAATGTTTAATACTATTGGCTTTTGTAAAACAACATTTTTACTGTTGTAATTCACAATTAGCACAGCCGCGACGAAATAACGAACTTGACAAAGACGCCGTGAACAAGCGTAGACTATAAACATAAAGTATTAACTTCCTTTTTATTGTCTATGGAATGTTGATCGACGTTTGATGTTAAAATAATGATCGGTACGGTTATAACTTACAATAATATTCATATAGCTTATTTTTGTTTATAATTCATATGTAATTAATAATATTGTAACACATTTTAGCAATGATATATTAACTTAAATTTATAAGAATAAATTACTTGTTCATTAATTGAATACTGTGAACTTACTAAATTAAAAATCCGAACGAATGTTTTTATTTTAAGAATATTTGTTTTTTTAATAATAAAATACTTTTTTTCTGTAGTGTACTATACCGTAATGTAATATAATTTTCATAAATAAAAATATAAATATTCATTGACTAAAAAAAAATAATAAATATATTTAAATATTTTGTTGGTTACCTGTGGCATGGACATCTAACATTGACATTTTAATGTTTTTAGGTTATGTGTTTTAAGCATAAATAATATTTGTATCGTTAAAGGTTTTATAATTTATTCAAGTTACATAATAAGATGTCTTTTCTAAATTATGCATCTTTAGTATTAAGAAGAGCTGCTTTATTTCGCTACCCTATTAGCAACGCCATTAATAAAATAAAATGTAACGCTAAATACAGCTCGCAATCAGTTGTAACGAAAACTATTCATGATGTAAATACAAATGTAACTAAAGATGTTATACTATTTAAGTACGAGAACCCAAAATTTTACATGTATATGAATGTATTCGCTGTTGTCCAATATATGTTTTGGACATATCTAGGCTTGTTTGCTTTACAAAATTTAAGAGATGCACCAGTCGATGAATCAAAGATTACAGACGACACTCCATGGTTTAGAAAAATTAATTTAGGACAAAATAAATACAGAAATACCTTAGGAGCAGTGGCAATTTTGATTGGTAAGTAAAAATTGTTTTTAGATATTTATTTATACATTTATATCCAAATGATCAGCTTCATGCTGTATCTCATTTACACAAGGGTAGGCAGAGAGAACCTAGTGTTGAGACACTCCTCGTTCCTCACTTTCTGCCGAATAAAAGACGACATTGTATGTTAAAGTAGTAGAACTTGGCGCCTAGCTTTTGCCTTGGTGCCAGAGCAAAGAAATGAAAATATTAAGAAATAATAATTCTAGTCTGGATCGAACCCACAACCGTTGTGTTACAGTCTCACACTTGTGCCCATGGGCCATAACAACCTCATTCAAAATTTGCTTTAATATATTATATTTTATTTTTCATAGGGACAGGATCACTGGCAATGATATGGATGTACACATTAAAGTCTGTTCGATACTTAATATTAAACAAAGGTGGTAGACATCTTACATTTGTGACATACACACCATTTAGAAATAATAGAATGATGAAAGTTCCAATAGAATTTGTATGTTGTAAGGAAAATAGAAAAACAGCAAGGGTTCAATTACCTCTTAAAGTTAAAAATACTGTAATGCATTACATGTTGGATATGAGGGGTGAATTTAAAAATCCTTTATTATTTGACTGTACTGCAGGATTGAAAAGAATATGGTAAAAACATATAAGGAAATTTGGTTGAGAAATTAGATTAATTTATTTTAAGAAAGTATGTTGTGATCTATTCGTAAATAAATTTGTTTAAGTAAATTCATGTCTTTTTTCTTTTAGCCCTTGATTGGTAATATAAAGGCTGTGGCTTTGTATCTGCACTTGAGGAATGATTATATTTTTAAAATATTTTCATTTTTTTACTTTGGACAACATAGTATTGAATTCCAACACTCAATACATAATGTATCAAAAATTTGGCAGTATTTGGGACTATAGTATTAGGTACTCTCCCTAGTATTAAGGGATAGGTATTTTCGTGCTTCCCCACATAGTAGGATAGGCCCTGGTTAGCATAAAATTTTAATTGTTTTTTGTCTTTATAATTAGAAGCCCTCAATGATGTTGTCTATTAAATATTTTTATTATGTATATAAATCAAATTTCTTAACACTAGGTTACCTCTGCCTACCCTGCTGTGTACAGGATGTAACAGAACAGCTTGAAGGTAATTGTCAACAATGTACTCATACATTACCAAAATTCTTTATTTTAAAGATATGTTATAGAAACTATTATTTTGTGACAATGGAAATGAGAACAACCAAAAATATATTATTTGAAAAATCTTTATTATTTTAACTAAACTGAAAGTAAAGTTTGAATCAACACAAAATAAACAAGAAGTACAATAGATAACAAAAATAATTTCTCTTCATATTTACAAGTCCACTTTCACATCAGACACAAATGTGCAATCTTAAATATGTTAGCAATTTAACAAGCATTTAAATTTAAGACTTCAATTAAATATTTTTAGAAAACATAAAGATGAAATTAAACATAGCGGGACTCTATTCTATTGTTTGTCATTCAGAGCACTTGCATGATTTTAAAGAGGAGCAGATTTGATTTCCGATATGTTCAATTTTTTTATGAATTCAAAAATATTACATTTCTTTCCTTAGCATGAAAAAAAATATTTGAAGCATATAATTAATATAACATATTTGTGTCTAATTTTACATGAAAATCAAAGACAATCCACAAAATATATATAGACCATAGACACGTGACCTACAGAAACTACTCGTCGCTTATTCTAATACTACATAATATTATAACTTTCCATTTAATTCTACAAATGCGTCATCTAGCTTGCTACAACAAGCTACTGAGGATTGACGGAGATATATTAAAAAGCTTCTATATACAAAAAGAAATCGGTAAGGAGAGAGTCGGACTCGCCCACCGAGGGTTCCGTAGCAATTTCATGACTGTATGTCAAAGGGAAATACAACTTACTACACTGACAATTTTTTTTTGTTATGAATTACGGATCCCTAAAAATACTTTCAAACATACTATTTTGTGTAAAAATAGTATAGCTTTCACACCCATTAATACGTAAAAAGTTTAAAGTCTATACATTTAACAATTTCTATCCATCAACCCCCAACGTTTAAGTACAATATTATTATGTTTAATATCCTTATTTACAATAAATTATTATTTTTAAACTTTCTACTAATAAATTACAAGTTAAGGCTCTGTGTTATCACACAGGAAAAGCAGTGCACATTTAAATTGATTTAACATCAAAATAAAAACATGGATATGACTTCAAAAAATACTTGACACTAAGTTCAAATCCACTTTAATATTGTGATGATTAATAATTTCGACGTTTAAGTGTTTGACATTCACAAATCACAGATTAATAAAAAAAATATACATAGATTATAAATATAATATAATATGCATTGTTTCTCACTGCATTGCAGTTACTTATTAAATTACACTTCACCATTGATCTATCGTCCAATAATAATTATTAATATTATTAACAATTTCGTCAATATAGTAATTACTATTTATTAAATATATATTTTTTGTGCTACAAATAAATAAGACCGTTATGCTGAAAAGGCTTAAAGTTTAAAACGACAATACAGTATTATATTTTTTGCTATATATTTTATATACGTACGTAAACATTTTATTAAGATTTTTTTTAGATAAAAGTTTAAATTTTTATGCAATTTGTAAAGATGTAGGCAGAGACGGTCTCTCGTTTAATGATCACTGTGAAATACCTTGTTACAATTTAAATATGACTATACAACTAAAGCACGCTACGCGTACAATTTCTTACAAAAATATATACATTAAACACGTGTCAATTTAAACACTTTACTCTATTACTATGAAGTACTTATAATAAAACAAAAAAAAAAACACCCACTGCATGTTATAAAAAGGAGAAAGACATTTTGTTAGAACTAGTAATCTTTTCCTTTAACTTTTTTATATGAAATTAAATCGCACACATTCTTCATTCAGTCTCATATTCTTAAGAAAACTTCAGTCAACATCTCGACAAGTCATAATATTACAATTATAAGCACGCAATATTGATTGAGCTATTTTATTTTATATTTTTTTCTTTAATGCATCCTGATTCAATAATCAGGGAAAACAGCAGGGAACCTAGTGTAAAAACACTAAGCGAAAAATAATTTAAATATAATCATTACCTGAGTGGGAATCGAACCCACAACCACCGCGCTTACAGTCAGATGCTGTCCTGTGTCATGGTGGATTTATTTCATACTAGCAATATTTATAATTTATATATAATGAGCTCTATATTCGGAAGAACTAATAAAGTTTTAGTAAAAGTGTGTCTGCAGTTAAGTTATTGCAATTTTTAACCATTTCTGTTTTATATACGTTAAATAGTAAGAACTTAGAGGCCAATCACTAGTTTCTTTACTTTCTTATTACTACCCAACATTTTATTCTTTAAAATCCATAAGGAAAATGCGTTAATATTTTATGCCACACTACCTGTTTGTTTGTTTTTACACTTCTCAACTGATTTACGGTAGATTACTTATCGAGAACAAATAAATGCTTAACTAATCGTCTGATTTATTAAGTACAATTTGAAACATGGCTTTCTATGAATCAAACTATTAATAAAATGACACTGAATAAAAAAAAATGTTATCATAAAAAATATATTGTTATTCATTGTTAGATCGTCAGTTTGTGAAGTAATTTGAAGTCATTTTAATAGATAATACATATATGTTTATTATATGTAGATAAATAAAACAAATTACAAAAAATACATTGTTAAATTAAGTAATTTTTTATTATTATCAAGAATACAACTTACCTTATAACAACTTTTTAAATCATTACAATAAAAGCACTTCGCTCTTATTCTTGTACCATTAAAGTCATTATCCGTTCTTATATCGATACCTTAATTCCCAAACCAGAACCTTTTCTTGTATGGTTCACCATACAAGAAAAGCCGCAAACGTCATCATCATTTGACCACATACGACAAAATATTTATATATTTAATACATATTTAAAACAATCATCAATTGTTTTAATAATATGGAGTTAGATGGTTTCCCAATTAGGATATCGATATTCTTCTTACAATATTTCAACTTTAGTTCTGCTTCTCCATAATGTCCGAATTAGTTCAATATCTGCGTCAGTCGGAGTACCTCGCTCGCGTGATGTCGTCGTCGTCTCGGCCCGGTGTGATGCTTTCTATTTCGTCGACCTCCTCTAAGTTCTTTGTGTTTGGATTGCATAGTCTGAAATTAATTAAAAATACTTTAGTATTATTATTATTTAGCATTTCTACGTAAAAAATGCAAATTATAATGACATATTGGTTTTATAATAATAAACCGTTGCGAGTTAGTTGCGTAAAATAATGAAATTGAAGTACAAGAGTTTTAAAGAAGACTTAAGATTTTGCTTCGAGTACAAAAATACAAACAGTAGAAACGGCAATAAGCATCTCAATTTCACGCTATTAGTAGGGTAGACAGAGGGAACCTACTTTTAAGACACTTCGTTTCCCAATTTTCGCCAAATTTTTGAGGCATTGCGTGTTGAGTAGCGGAGTTCAAAGCCACGCCTCGCCTTGCTACCAGAGCGAAGAAATTAAAATATAAATAAACAATACTTCATTCCCCGAGTTTTGTTCGAACCGACAACAGTAGCGTTACACGCTTGTGCCACTGCGCCACGATGCCCTCTGAATGAGATACGAGTACCTATATTTGAGCGGTATGGAGTTTAAATTTTTTCTATTAATAAACCATTATTTTGCTCTAATATAAATTAATTTCTTAACACGAACTAAGTACAACCCAATAGATACATGACACATGTAAGGAAAACAATTAATACCGTAAGTAAGTAATAACACTGTAATAAAAAGTATAATGATTAGTCCTCGCTATCATCAATTTAGTTATTATAACACGCTATGTTATATACATAGAAAACTACTGTAAATATTTACCACGAACTGAACTGTTATCTGACTTTAAGTATACTAAATAATCATTAAATTGAGTATTGAGGGTAGTAGTGGCGCAGGGACACCAGCATGTGATGCCCTACAGGTTTTTGGGTTCGTTTTTGGGTTTCAACACTAGGTTCCCTCTGCCTACCCTGTTGTTTGCGGGATACAGCGTGAAGCTAAAAGAAATATTAATTACAGCGTATGCTACGAATTTTAATTAGGATATCTTCTGTATTTAGCAGAATAGGCAATAAAAAATGTTAGGTATATATTATGTAAATGTTGACTAATAAATAGGTTTTTTAGTTTCACGCTGAATCCCGAACATAGCAGGATAGACATCATGTTAAGATACTCCGTTCCCCATTTTCCGCCTATTTGTTGTTGTTTTTTGAGTTGAGTTTGTTGATTGTTGAGTGGTGGTACTCATCGCCGCACTTTGACTTGTTACCAGAGTGATGGAATTAAAATAACTCAATCCCCCAGTCCAAGAATAAATTGAACCCGCAACCGACTCGGTTGCTGTGCCGAGATGGTTTTAAAGTAATAATTATAATAAAATTTATTTTATAAAAACATAACTGGTATAATATATTTTTAAACTAGTAATATTTTTTAGCATTAGTTCCCATTATTTCCTGTTCTCTTCATATCCTCAGTTCAGTAATATAATGGAAGATTATTTTTTAAACCGATAAATAATATAGAATATTACCTGCATTTACAACAAACGATGCACGGCGCAGCCAACAGTAGCAATGGACTCGCCACAAGCAGTAGAAGTCCAAATCCAGCGAATATTCCGACCACCTAAAATTGTTATGAGATTTTTTTCTTTAAAATAACATTAAAATATTATACGACCATAGAAATTAAGTAAAATTATTAAATAATATAATAAGAACAATAATTTTTAAACGTAATATCACCTGTGCACGATGCCACAGAACAGAAGCTCGTGAATGTCCAAGTTTATTTTTACACGGTCCTTTGTCGTAGTGTCGCAGCAAGAAGTCGTCCTGAAAAAATGTAATAAAATATATAAAAAAAAAATTAAGCATCTATCCTCCTAAATAAGTATGTGGTGACACTGTTAGTCAATTATAGACTCCCAGCTAGTAAATATAAACAAATATCAAACAATATGCTATATCAATTTGATCTTTCTGTTTATTTTTAAAAACTTTAGATATATGACGGAACCCAACGCCGTATTCTGTAGACATTCATACCCCTTAGAGGAAATTGAACTTATAATCATCGTTTGTACAGAAAGATAATTTTCTTTAACATAACAACATTTTTCCTTTTCCCATAATTATGACGCACTAGCGCCGCTGCGCTGTGGTCATTAAATGCATTATTATTTACTCATTAAATTTAAATTAGTTCACATTTTTTCCTATGTATAAATTAACATCCATCACTTCCTTATAGTTTATACCTATAGACAATGTTTATCTGTATAAAAAAATCTTAAAAGATGAAAAAAATGGAGATCTTTATTATTTTATAGTTTTTTTTTACGAAAAGAAGACTGAAATGATTGCATACATTCTTGAACCCAGAATGTAAAGAGATGAAAATGTTATGATTCAATAAATCCAGACTTTATTATATTTACATCATTCCCTCCTTGAAAATTCTGTCAGTTTTGGCAATCTCAGAGCTGAGTTATTAGAGATTTGGTAAAAGTGAGGTTATTGTACAATTTACACGGCGGTTAGTGGCAGTCGTTAGATCCAAAAGATTTTGGTGTCCACTGGAGTAACAGGAGTGGTACAAAGTAGGAAACAAACGGGAAAGCACCTAAAACGCATCGAAACGAATGAAACGAGTGAAGCAAAAAATGCAAAAAAAAAGCTGTCACATTTATAATTTAAAATATGAATTATTTTAATCGATTCAAAATGAATTTCCTTTTGTATTGTCAGTAATTAATTGACATTTTCTTTATTTGTATTGTAATTGTATGTTAAGTGCGTTACAATACTTGGCCTTAATTAAAATTAACAAATATTTTATTTTCGTAGTACTGTAACGGATTATTTAGATTAAGGATCTAAAATTATTTTTCTTATTTTTCTCCCCTTCCAGATTGTCATTTCAGGTAATTTTTGGTATTCTAAAATAAAAAAACGATTTTTTTAGACCATATCTTAACTCTTTACATTTAAGCTCACAATTTTCCGGAGACGTCTACCCAGTTTGGATAGACGTCTCTACTTTTCTTGTATTCTAACTTAAAAAAAAGAACTTAAATTTCACAAGTATACGTAATAAAAAAAATTGGATGTACCTACTTACTAATAATTTTATAAGAAAATTTAATTAGACCATATATACCTCACAAAAAACCACAAATAAAATAATAATTTAATAATTACCAAAAAATATATACATATATTTCTTAATAATTATTAAAGGTTGTTGATAAAATACCTGTTTACACTATCATTTCCGAAATTAAACAGAACAGCCATTAAAAATTCACAATTTAGCCGACCGGTTTTTGTCATTGTTTAACTTGGCACTTTAAACTAAAATAAATATAATATGTACTTTATAACATTGTAGATGAACTAATTTTGTATAATAATGGCATCATTATGTAAATTAGAATGATTGAATAAATTAACTGCAAGTACCTTCGAAGGTAATAAACAAAGAATTAAGATAGTCATTTACAATAAAATTAGAAAAACTACTAAACTATAAAACTTATTAAAATCTTAATAAATTTGATTGTAGTATTTTTTAAAAGGGAAAGAATTCAAATCCTTTATACGTTTATAAGTTTTGTATACTATTTTAATATGTAAAAATACTATTTCAATATGTTTTGACCGACCCAAGGGCGCCTGAGTGGACTACACGATTATGGCTATTTCGGATAGGCTCACAAAAATATGTTTTTACGATATTACATAACAAATCTTTGATATTTTTACATTTAGTTTTCTTATATTATATGCATATATTGTATTATAAATATACAACTTCATAAAGAATCACTCTTTGACATTATCTCATACCACGTAAAGACTAAGTTACATATAAAAAAATTAAATATTGTATTTCAAACGATCGAAACCAAGATTTATTATATAGTATCTTAACAATTATATAAAGTTATTTAATATAACGTAAAAAGAAAGTACGATTTGAATCCTGTTCTTTGATCATTTTTGCGTTCGAACTTCGAAACCGGTTAGAAAGCGTTATACTTTCTTCTGCTGCGAATTGTATTACATTATTATGAATATTTATATATTATAGTATTCAATTTGTATGTGAATGTTGCGCAGTGGTGTAACAGCTTAACTGATGTTTGTTTATATCAATATTATCTTGAAAAAAAAAATGTACTGATAAATAGTAGGATAGGCAGGGGGAACCTAGTGTTAAGACATTCCGTTTCGCTACACGCAACCGAATTTTAGAGACATTGCGTGTAGAGCGACGGAATTCTACGCAGTACTCTGTCTACCAGAGCGGAAATGACAATAAATTAGAACTAATCAGTCCCCCACAGTATCGAACCCATAACGTAATCCATTGTGTTTACAGTCAGATCCTATCCTAAGCACCACGATAAATAGTAATTAATAAATAATGACTTTCTTGTTATTTAAAAGACAATATTTTACATCTGCATCTTGTTACATTGATGCATTTTATTATATATAGTGTGTGCATTAAAGTTTATCTATTCTACTCCATCTTTGTTATTTAACATACATATATTTTGTGAGTTTATACTTAAACATACATATGGAGTATGTAAAATTTGACAAGTTTGGAAAAGTAGAATGATAAATATAATCATTTAAAAAAATACATTTTAGAAAGGTATTATATACGAGTATATCCAGCAGTAAGTAAGTCTTTAATATTATTTTAAACATTTTTTAAATGTTATTCTATGCTTTGGAAAGAAAAAGATAGACTTGTTAAAAAAATAAATAAGTTGTAACAAGCATATTAGGATTTCGACGTCGCTTGATGAGAACGTATGGGTTAGTGGTCAGAGCGCTTGGACGGTTTCCAAGAGTTCAAATCCAGCTACGTTCAAATTTTAATGCTTTTCAAAAAAAGTGTCAAAACTAACTTACTAAACTTTCATATTGTATGCATATTATCAGATATTAAATTAATATAGTTTCATATATAAAAACATGTTTATAACACCTATAATATTAAAACGAGTTAAAATGTGCAGGTATGTATGTATGCTCATAAATCTTACACCGTAATAAGGGTCAAGGAAGGTCTGTCTTCTAATTATAAACATCACGAGTCCCTGTCCTGATTTATTTACCGATACATTGAAGTGTTTGGTGCAGAATGTATTCCGTATAGATTTTATATGTAGAGATGTATAACTGGGGCCAGTCGTGGCGCAACGGCACGAAGTGTGACGGTAAAACCGACTGGTTGTGGGTTCGATCTCCACTCGAGGAGATGAAATATTTACTTAAATTTATATTTCCATTTCTTCGCTCTGGTGACGAGGCTAAGCGCGGCGTTGAGTTCTGCCACTCAACACGTAATGCCTCCAGAATTCGGCAGAAAGTGGGGAACGGAGTGTCTTAACACTAGGTTCCCTCTGCCTACCCTGCTGTGTGTGGGATACAGCGTGAAGCTGATTTAATTTGATTTATGTATAACTGACTAACTGACGTATAAGTAATTACGAGATAAGTTAGAAATATAAATTTATTTGTTTTCAATGTTTCTGTGACGAACTCATCTCGTGGAGAATATTTGTCGTGCTTTTCATTTTACAAGATACAAAATATACCATTAAAAAATTATAATTTTACATTTCTAGATTTTGACTGATGATTTATTATATTTCAGTTGTTCTAAAATATAAAATATTACATATTTTTTCCTATAATGCTATGTACTTGTATCGGTTATGAATATACCTAAACACAAATTTTCAAAGTTTTAAATAACCGTACTATAAAAGCTAGAATAAAACAAGAAGTCAATACTCACGTCCAACGAAGCCAAGCAATACCAGCAGAACACATGTTTACATCTCTTGCACATCATTTGTGCGCAACCTTCATCCTTCTCTATTGGAACTCTGCACATCGGACATAGCTTTATTAGTTCCGAGTCGGGTAAGAGGGGAGCTCCCGCGCCTGCCATGGAGGAGGACGCTGCGGCCGCTTCGCAGGAGAGACCGCCGTGCCACTGTAAGGGAATATATAATATAAATATATTTTTAACATTTAAATAGACTTAGGGTGGGTACCATGATGGTAAGACTAAGATACTAACAAAGAAAACTATAGTGACTTCAAATCCCAAGCAGGAGAATGCTATTGAATTATACATAGTATTTTATTAGTAGGTTACTCGGCATTGATTTTTAAATTATCAAGGTTAAACTAATTTTAACTCGCAAAGTAATAAATTTAAGCTATTTTTGGGTTTGGGTATCCAAAGTCACAATTTATTACACATATCGCAAATAACTTAGCATTTATCATATATATACATATTAAAATAATAAAAATATTGTTTTCCATATAGAGAACAATTTCCATCAAATTAGGTGATTAAGTAACCAAAAGACATCAACGGAATATGATATATGTTCTAATATGTTAAGGTTAACAACTTTAATGATTATAACGCTTAAAATAGATTATAATATTATTATAAAATGCTTGCCATTTTCCTCCATAAAAATAATTAAAAACCATCTAGTTTTTATTTATGCATATAAATTAATGTGAATGTTCATGTTACATGTCAAAGTAACCTCTAAATTTCGGGTTCCTACGTCTTTATAATGTCAATCATTTATTTTTCTTTTTCGTGATATTTTATAATATATGATTACAATGTTGTTGATCGAGTCGAATGAAATTTTTATTTACATTTATATTTTCATTTCTTCACTCTGGTGTCGAGGCAAAGCGCGGCGTTGAGTTCCGCCACTCAACACGCAACGCCTCCAGAACTCGGCGGTAAGTGGGCGTGGGCGTGGGATACAGCGTGAAGCTGATTTATTTGATTTTATTTTAATAAATATAGAGGCAAGTAGTAGCGCAGGGGTACAAAAGCGTGATACTGTATACGAGACAGGTAGTGGGTTAGATTACCACTCGAGAAAATTAAGCATTTAATATTTTCATTTCTTAGCTCTCGTAATAAGGCAAAGCGCTGCGTTGACTTCCGCCACTAAACACGCAATGTTTCCAGATTTCGGCGAAAAGTGGGATACCGAAGTAACTTAATGGAAATAGAGCCTCTGCCTACCCGGCTATATGTGGGATACAGTGTGAGGTTAAAAAAATGATTTAAGAATAATCACAATAATTACGGCTATAAATAAATATATAACTTTAAAACCAATATTTCAAAAACAAGTTTAAGAATATCTGCCAGTATATGTAATAATAAAATTGTACCATTAACATAGAAAAGAGCAACTGTTAAGGTTCTTTCCGGCTCTTCTTACAAATTCCTTCTAAGCTGATGAGGCTTTATGTTCATTCAATGATTGAAAAAAGCTTACAATAGTCTATTTTAATGAAGAATATTTTAAAATTGAATTTGATAAAATATCCCATCGCTGAGTATATATAGTTTGAGTGTAAAACCAATGGTTATGAGTTTGATCCCAGCTCGAAGAAACTAAACATTTTCATTTACATGCTGTTGTAGACAATGCACGGCATTGAGTTCCGTCACTTAACACACAATGTCTCGAATGTCTCCAATAAAATATAGATCCACCAGTATGTTGTACCGGTATATTGTAGAAAATTTAATATTACTTAGATATAGTACACTTGTTGTATCGTGTATAAATATAATAGTGTAATTTCGCCAATCATGTTTATGGATAGTTACGCAGATTACATTCAATTAAGCTGCCAATCTGCTGTAATCTGACAACCGGCTGTTGATATTGACGTTGTTATTTAATTGTACGCGTTGTTACATTGATCACGTGCTGGGTCGCTACCACCTAAACGCGACTTCGCCCGCTTAAACTTATTATTGTATTATATAAAATCATTTACATATATTGGAAGCCTATGTATATAATCTATATTGCCCTAAAGTTTCGTCGTTTTTACGTTAAAGTGGAACAAACATACATCTTTATATTTTTTTTATTTGTAATAGGTATTATTAGGTTAATAGGATTAGTATGATGAACGGAATATGTTACAAGTCATAAGATAATATTAATTTCTTTGTAGGTTACCCTACTTGGCATAGAAATATAGGCAGAGTCTTAAGAACAAAGGCTTGAAGGAATGATTGACAAATATATGAGATAATATAAAAACAATATTAATGTGTTTTTCACACACTAAAAAAATGATTTCAAATCGTTAAAAAAATTGGACGTGGAGGAATTCGAATCCACACCTCTTGGAAACTCCTCTGATGAAATCCATGTTGCCTCTAAAGCGCTTTAAAAAGAGCAAAAAGGCGCAGGTTCGAGTTGGTTCAAATTTTGATATATTTCTTTGCTAATGTAGTTATTAATTGATAATGGAGGAATGTGACCTAATTCCATATTATTTTATAAGTACAAGATCATTGGATTTTTTAATAATAATTTCAAATGGCTTCCAAACATGAACTCTAATTTGATTTACAATGACAGAATTTCTTATACAATAGAGCTATTTATATTATTATTATTTCATATTTATTCTTTAATTAATTATACAATACAAATAACTATAAAATAGCTAGAATTATTAAAAAGAAGACTATAGTCACAATGACAACTAGATTTTGTGTTTTTTGTTTAAATTGAAACAAATAAAATCATTTATATACTACATCGATTTACGAATCTAATATATTGACAGAAAGATCACTCCTTGTTCAAGATAGAGATAGAAGTAACGTTTTTTTTTTATGTTACGCAAACCAGACATAAAAAAAGTCTAGTGTCAAACACTCATTTCTCCACTTTCTATCTGATCAAGACAATGCAAGTAGCGGAACAGAACGACAACCACAACTTCTATTAAAAGAAAACTATTACCAATTTCAATGTCAACATTTCCCCCAGCAAGAATCCAACCCACACCGATCGCGATATAAACTGACGACACTTCCCAACTGCGAGACGATGTGGCGTCATATAATACTATAAATAGTTTAGCTCATTTAAATTAGCTTGTGCTAAACGTGACCAATTGTACAGATTCTATAAATAAACAATAGAACGCCATAATGGCTTGTTGAGCGTTTTTTGTTGTACCCCATTACGCAGTCGAGATATCAATCATAGTAATAAATCAACCGCGACCATTACTGTTTCTAGTTTATCTGTTGAGTTTAGTTTAATTAATATTTTTGTAGCTTCACGCTGTATCCCGTATGAAGCAGGATAGACAGAGGGAGACTAGTGTTAAGACACTTCGCTTTCCACTTTCCGTAAATTTCTGAAGATTTCGCCTTGACATCATCTTATTTCCTCGAGTGGGAATCGAATCCACAACCTGACGCGTTTACAGTCAATCACACGCTTGTGTCCCTGCGCCACAATTTTGTCTAGTCTACACTAGTTTAATATAATATTTTTTTTATTGTATTATCCCAATTTTGAGTATTTTTTTGATGGCATATATAAAATATATTTTATTTAAAAAGTAGTAAGATAGTGGAGTTATGTTCACCTAAGAGATCAGAGAACTAAAAATATGGATTAAATGGAAAAGGGAGAAAAGTGTAATCAATTATCCTTAAGCCCATTGGCTATTATTTTCCTTTCCTTACTTAAGACCAAGTGCGGCGTTTATTACCGCCACTCAACACGCAAAATTTAAGTTCGAGTGGAAAGTAGAGAGTATCTACTAACTACTAAGTTTTCTCTGCTATATACAGGATAAAATTGAAAAAAAAGCTGCAGGAAATAATTAGTATGAAAAGTAGATTTTTAAAAGAATCAATCAGCTCCACTACATAGATATGTATTTCGCAATAAGATATTATGAATAGTAGGTTTATTCGAGCAGCGAGTACCAGGCGTTCATAAAACTCAAAGAGATAGAGCAGAAGGTCACGTACTATAAAACGCCTCTTAAATATAATAAAGACTGTACCCCTACCACACATTTACTTTAAAGTAGGTGTAGTAGTAGCGTGACTATTATTTATTATGTTTATGTTAATTATAGGAAAAATATTTCTTAGGTAAATTATTGAATTAATTATTAACAATTAATTAAAAAATATTATTGATGATAATCAATAAAAAATAATGGATTTTTTTTATAATTTTAAATCAGACACGCTCATCTCTAAAAAATACTTACCTTACTTAATTTAATCTCACCACAACTTTTAATATAAATTGATTTTGTGAGCAAATTAAACACATAAAAAAACACTGTATACTAAATAAATATGCATTTCGACTCCAACTGTTAGATATAGCCCTCCACTACATAGTTACTATGTATAATATAATCAAAAACTTAATATCACAATGAATAACACTTACAAATGTAGAGATTAATATATTAATATAAATATATATAAATCAGCTTCACGCTGTATCCCGCACACGGCAGGGTAGGCAGAGGGAACCTAGTGTAAGACACTCCGTTCCCCACTTTCTATCGAATTCTGGAGGCATTCCGTGTTAAGTGGCAGAACTCAACGCCGCGCTTAACCTCGACACCAGAGCGAAGAAATGGAAATATAAAATTTAAGTTAATATTTCATCTCCTCGAGTGGGGATCGAACCCATACCCAGTCGGTTTTGCAGTCACACTTCGTGCCGCTGCGCCACGACTGTCCTCAATATATATATAAAAATCTCAATATAATATCCAGATATAGTAGAAAACACATTCTAGATATTAGCCTCTTTAAATGTCCATCAATTTAGAAACGTGCGTATCAACTATCTAGTCACCACCGGTTTGGAAAGTAGATTCCTCTGAGAAGAGTCGGCAAAAAAACAGCTTACATCTAACCCCTGTTACTTTCGTGACTCGTGTACGTTTTTGCAAATAACATTTGCATTAATAACTAAATTACTATGTATAAGTACGTATAATATTAATTATTATTGTAATTTTATTCTCAGCTTCACAATATATCCAGCATGTAACAGGGTAGGTAAAGAAAGCCTAGAGTTTAGGCACTACGCTCTACACTTTCCGCCAAATTAAAGAGGAATATTGAATGACGGAAGTTAAAGCGCTTTGCCTCGACACCAGAGAGAAAAATGTTAATAAAAATTACAATATTAACAATATTTCATTTCCTCGAGTAGCAATCAAACCCACAACCAGTCGCTTTTGTAATCACACTTTGTGCTCCTGCATCACAATTTGCCTTAACTTTATTTTATTTTTTTTTAATATGCAAAATATTGTGTTCAAAAGTCTCCGTTCTACGTTTTCCGCACAATTCGAGATATTGTGTTTTGAAGCCGAACTATGTGTTACTGTTACAAAAAAAGAAAATGCGATCATTGAATCACGCACAAACCCAAATCACCTGATTACCTATATATATTTTTTATTTTTTTTAATTTATCAAAATCTCGCATAACTGAAGAAATACTTAGGCATAGCAACTCGAAACTAAAGTCTGAGCTGTCTGCAGCCTCCGAGGGCTAGCTAGTGGAGTGACCGCAGGAATGTTGCCAACAGCGCACTACAGTATTGTACTCGACCTAGATACGACCCACCCTAACGTTAGACGAACTAATGTACTTTGTTTTTTAATGTTTTAACGGTTTTTTTTGTGCTAAGTTAAAACAGGCCGTCGTGGCACAGTGTCTGACTGTAAATGCGACGGTTGTGGTTTCGATTTACAATTGGGGGTATTTATTAGTTTCAATTTCTCGAGCTGGTAACAAAACAAAGCAAAGAGCGGCTTTGATTTCCGTCGCTCACGTGAACGCACGTAGTGTAAAGCTACCGAAAGAAGATATAAGAATCAGGTAATTTTGTTTGATAGTTTTTATGAATTACTTCAATAAATAGATAAATATACTTAAATAGATAAACCAATGAAACATGTATCGTCATAACAGAATATACTGCGTAAATTATTTCCGATTGTTTCCTGAATTCCCGAATAACAATAAAAAACCATAATTGTATACACCACAGGCACTTATGTATACTATGTATATTTAGATTAAAAGTAAATCCAAGCGTAGAAATAGAGGGGCCGGGTGAGCCGTGTCCATCTCAAAATAGCCTGGTGCCCACCCCACAAATTTTACAACAAAAATTTAAACATGAAAAATAAAATAAAAACATATCCATAAAAAGATCATTTCGAAAGCAAAAGTCAAGGCCCCCCTAGAAAACATCTCTAAACACGCCCACGTCTCCGATCCGCATACACTTTGGCTTATTACAGAGCGTTTGTAACAACAATGGGTGGTACAACGTTCAAAGCCGGCGATGCCGAACGAAATACAAAGAATGAGTGGAAAGCGGTCGCCTTTCACGACGGACAATAGTTCGCACGGTTAATACACAAGCGTCCCATTGAAAATGTACTGTGAAATTGTAACTAGGAAACTACTGTAAACTATCTTTGTGTATCTAATATCTGTAGTGTGTAAGTTTATATCTGTTTTTTTTGTTAATAAAAAAATAAATAAATAAATCAGCTTCACGCTGTATCCCGCACACAGCAGGGTAGGCAGAGGGAACCTAGTGTAAAGACATTCCGTTCCCCACTTTCTGCCGAATTCTGGAGGCATTGCGTGTTGAGTGGCAGAGCTCAGCGCCGCGCTTAACCTCGATACCAGAGCGAAGATAAGTATTTTATCTCCTCGAGTGGGGATCGAACCCACAACCAGTCGGTTTTACAGTCACACCTCGTGCCGCTGCGCCACGACTAGCCTCGACTTTTGTTAATGCCATATAATTTATAGTTTTTTTTTATTTTCACGCTTTATCAATTCTAGTATCAAGATACTCCGTTCTCCGCTTTCCCCTCGAATTGAAGACATAGCGAAAGTTTTGTAGCAGAACGGAAAAATAAAAATAATTATTTACCTCGAGTGGAGAACGAACTCGCAACCGTCGTGTATATAGTGAGACGCTGTTTCAATTCTACTAACACATTGGACTTAAAAATTAAATTTAATAAACGAAATTACGTGAAAAGAATAGTGTAGAGAAAGTATAATGCTTTCCGTTGACTCAATTCAACTTATTTACATAATAAACTTTATAGGTACCTACTGTGCGATCTTAAGGCGTTTTACATAATCACATTAGAGAAATACGAAAATACGAGTGTAAAAGAAAGGGTAAAAATGATAAATATTACAAAAAAATATATATTTAAGTACTATTATTTATTAATAACGGAATTCAACAATTTCAATTTGCGTAAGCTTAATTATAGTTTATTTATATATCTTAATTATAGTTTATTAATAAGCAAAGAACTTAACTATGCAGACGAAGCGGCGTTAAGACTAAAAAAGCCAAAGAAGATGATTTGTGGAATCTAACGCCGCGTTAGGGCTTTCCAATCAAAAAAATATATATATATACCCAAGTACCTTTTCTAAGAGAAATGAACCTACTACAATCAGTGCTACTCTGACCATCCCACGATGAAGTCAAATACTTTTCTTAAATTATAATATTAATAGGATAATGACTTAAATACTACTTAAATAGTTCATTCATTAATTTGTTTTTTTTTTTAATAAAAATATCAAATTAATTTTTATTTATACATAGAATAGTTTCCTTCACTACAAAGTACTAGGCTCGCATAAACGCAAAGGAGCAAAAGCAAAATCATGCATCTTTGTGAGATAATATTTCACAGACTCGATGTACTAGGACAGCATAACGTTTGGGATATGTTACAATCTGTGAATGAGTTTGTAGTCTAGACTTTGTTTGAATATCATGAAATAAATTAATATATGTATAAAAAAAATAATTGGTTTGTCTACGTTTTGGACTATTATTATTAAATTCGTAGAATTTATACATTTTATATATTTTTAGACAAAAGTAGTTGTTTCGATAGTTAGATATTTATGGTTTTAATTAGTCCCACAGCCACATCCTTCTATGGGGCCTCTCTCTTTCGTTTACGGGTGGGTGGTCTGCGTAAAAGCATTTCCCAGCTACATATAATATAAAAAGTGGAAAAACTTATATAATATAAATATTAGAAGTGAGTATAAGTATTATTCTGACCTAGTTCAATCATTTAATATTTAGAATATGTGGGTCGATATTATTTATTAATAGAATATATTATACAGATCGTGACAAATAATTTATGTAAAACTTTTTAACTTTGTATTTTCATATCATGCCTTATGCGAAATGAACCTTATAAGTATAGTGATTTAATGATTTTCATTAATTCATTGTTTATAAACAAAGTTAATTATATAAATTGATATATAAGTTAAATCAAAGTAAAACGCAACACGCAATGCCTCCAGAATACGGCAGAAAGTTGGGAACGGAGTGTCTTAACACTAGGTTCCCCCTGCGCGGCGTTGAGTTCCGCCACACCCTGCTGTGTGCCGGATACAGCATGAAGCTGATTTTTTTTTTTTTAAAGTAATGCAATAAATAAAAACGTCTTTAATCCTATACTTTATGTAAGTAAGACCGCGTGCACAACTTAGTGCTTGGCAAACGCCCAGCATTGCAATAAATAAAAAACTGTCGCTTAAGAAAACACTAAGAAGTTAGACAAATAAAGAGGTATCCTAGATTTATCTATAGTACTAGGACAGCATAAACTAAAAGATATTGAGCTTATCTGCTTATTCGCGAACGGACAAATAATATCTTGAAATGCAAAATTTAATTAGAATTGGTGATTAGTGACGTTTACGATTGGCATATAAGGAACGTTCAATAATTAAAATTTATAGGTATGGCAATTATAAATGAATTATTAGAGACATATTTTTTAATTTGTAATTTTATTTAAAATAATATTATTATTAAAAATTATAATACTTTTTACCAACTTTTGAAGTAGGTACAAAGTTAAATTCTGACTGATGTCTTTTAATTTGAAAGTAAATTAGAAACCAGCTTCACGCGCAGCGGAAACTGAGATACGGAGTGTCTAAGACATTCCGTTGCTCAGTTTCCGCCCAATTTTTGTGACAATGCGTAGTATGATTCAGGTACGGTTTCTAATTGGCCAAATGTATTATTTTAATTTTTAGCTGCACGTAGTATCACGCATGTAGTAGGAAAGGCGATGGGAACCTACTATCAATACATTTAGTTCCCCACGCGCCGCCTTATTTTCGAGTAAAAAAATGTATTAGTCATATTCACACTATCTTTCTACTGTATTCTCTTAATGTTTCAAACTTTCGCTTATATATATTTAGTTATTTACAATTTATATGTTCATCAGCCGTCTGATCGTTATGGCTCTGTTTAGTTTGAGATCAAACGGGCGTGGGCTGGCTGTCTTAAGAAATTTATTTACATTGTTTGAGAAAGACATTGTACATCAAGAGCACGCGCTTGATTCATCCGATTGTAAATATGATTCTTTATAAGCCAGTCGTGGCGCAGCTGAACAAAGTGTAAACGCGACTGGTTGTGGGTTCGATCCCCCACTCGAGGAACTGAAATATTTATTTGAATTTACTACTACTTTCATTTCCTCGCTCTAGTGTCGGGAAAAAGCGCGGCGTTGAGTTCCGCCACACAAAACGCAATGTCTTCACAATTATGCCTACCCCGCTGCGTGCGTGATACAGCGTGAAGCTTATTCTTATATAATAATTTACAAAGTATAGAATCTAAGTATTTTACCTCTTGGTTACACTGTGAGCAGAAATCATGTCTGCACGTCGGACAGTGCGCGGGGCTGGCGGCGCGCACTTGCACCACCGTGTCGCAGCCGGGCCGGGGGCAGAAGGCGCGCATCGCGTCCATCGCCACCTCTGTTGATGAGGAAAACAGTAATTAAACTATCGCCGACAGTCGTGGATACAATTCCCACTTGGGGAAATGGATTCTTTAATATTTTCAATGAGAAATTGAAAATATTAAATAATTACAATAAATAAAATAATTATAATAATAAGCTCTCAAGTGAATTTGACAGAAAGTTGAGCACGGAGTGTTAAACCAAGTTCCTTCTTTAACCATGCCATACGTTGGATACAGTAAGAAGCTAAAAAAATGTTGTATTTAAAGTAAAGTTACCATTAATTAACATTACCCTGTAAAGTTTGTTGTTTGTTGTGCGTAGTAAGAAGAGAAAATTGTGGATTTTTTAACATTTTTAAAGTGTGCGAGAGTATTGTAGTTTTGTCTATACATTTTATATATTGTAGATACTAAAATATATTTATTTATAGTTAAGGAAACAAAATAATGCATTATAACAATTTATTATAATATAATAAAAAAAAAGGAAAAATGTACTTATTTTGTTTTTTTTGCAAACAGCGTGTATTATTTTTATTGTTTTGTAAATATAAAATGCACTTATAAGGAGAACAATGCAGTTCAAAGTGTTACGATAAGAAAATATCAATAATAAACACTTTATATTTATTGTCAGGTAAATTCCACTGAGTCATATTCACTTCTATAAAAGACTTTTATTTTTTTTTATTTTTTTCCTAAGTGTGGAATACCATTTTAAAAATGTTTAAAAATACTTTTATTGTCTAAATAAAGATATTTGTCATTTATCGACGAAACCTAGGAACTTTATGTTGTTAAATATTCAATTAATAAAAAGCTAAAGCAGTAAATTAAAAGTTTTATATTGCAATGGTCGTGGCCCGCAGCTTTGATTGATCTCGCAAATAAACAAATTTATAAAAAAAATAAACAAAATATTCTCAGAACGACTTAGCACGTTTTGGGAGAAAATCACTATATTCAAAAAGAGTCTGGCTTCAACTATGGAAAACGTTATAAGTCGGATATTCACTTTTCTTCGAAGTAATTTCAATAGGAACCATTTACCTCGGAAACTTCTAGCCCGCTCTCCTCTATACACGTATGCATGTATATAAGTACTTTTTCAGCTTCAAGTTTTACTTGTCTCTGTCTACCCTACTATCCCGCTTAGTAGGATATAGGGGATAGAGGGAATATAGTGTTATGACACTTCGTTTTCTATTTTCCATTCGCTTTGTGTGTTGAGTTGCGGCAAGAAGTTTTTCAGAGTATAAAATTTACAACAGCTTATTGCCCTGATATGGGTCGAACTTATAACTACTAGTCAGATAATATATAAGTTTATTTACATGCAGTTTTGTGTTAAATTTGTGTACATCCGTCCGTCCGTGTCCGTGTCCGTGAGGACATCCAATGCCTTTATAATGATAAACGAAAAGATTGAATATTTTATGCATATTATCCTACTCTTTTGACAGCCTGTATCCCGCATGTAGCAGAATAAACAGAAAAAAATTAAATTATTAATAAAAAAAATATTCATTCTCCCGATTGAAACTTAAATCTTTAACCGCCGCGTTACAATCACACGCATGTGCGCCTGCGCCACTATGGCCTCACGGTTTTTTTATATTTGCATTATCAATTTATCAGTAACCAATAAAATGTTAATGTTGAACAAAATTTTTAAGTTTTTACATAAAACACTGCGTGAAAGTTCAAATTCCTATATCAAGAATTATTATAATTTTTTTATATTATCGTAAAATATATCCTAGCCCTTCACCATCTCTCCAGAATTAAAAAGGAATGTTTGGGAGTCTATTATAAGACTTTAATGCTTTACCAATATATTATGTACCTAATCTTTCTTCCTTGATATAGGATTGAACAGAAATCGTTCGCAGTATATATAACATATATTAAATATGTATGAAATTTGTCATACTGTGCCAATATAGCTAAAAGGCATATTGTTTAAAATATTTACATTTTATTTTCCAGTATGGAAAAAAACAAGTAAAGAAGAAAAATGTAGTCGCCATAATTACCAGTGTATAATAAATAATAAAAATAAGTTACATGTTGTATTTTTATTATGACATAGTACTATTTAAAGTCTATGATTTTTTTTATTAAAAACGACAAATAAGACCCATTACCTCACAAAATCATAAAAATAGTATCCGGGTTACGGGAACTTAGGTTTCTTTCTCAAATGTACTTTGTGAACTGTAAACGACAGTTGTTGGTTCGACTTCCACTTCGGGGAAACAAAGTTTTTAATTCAGGCGCAAAGCAGAGGCACTAGAATTTCTCTGTATATTCTACTTTGCTAGATATAACGTTGAAACAAAAAAAAATCTACATCGACAGTAAGTGATAGATAATTGTTATACAGAATTTAATTACCATTAAAGAATGCTATGACAGACTCGTAAACTATATGAGGAAAAATATAAAAAAATGTGCATTTTTAAATATAAGAACTCATTGATTGCGGCAATCAACACAACATACTGGTACATGTATCTTGTAGATATATTGGAGTAGGTAAGTGGGTCATGTAAATCATTCAATTGTTTCAACACCGCAAAATAACTGTAAAAGCATCATAAAACGCTATATGAATTAGGTCAGGTATTTACGAGTATAACATACACATCGTTTTGCTGATACAAATATGTACCTATATCATGATTATATTCACTATTTTTTTTTCATTTAGTTATTACCGAAGACGCTACTGGCCTATAAAGCGACACCGGATAGGGAGGAAAGTCCGTTCCTGAGAAATAGCAAGCACTATGTATGCAAGATGTATGCGAAACTAGGCTTGGACCTAACCATTACGTGGGATGAGGAGGAAATTAACAAAATATATATATGGATTTCGCCTCTCTAAACGGTTGTTTTAGTTATACAAAAAGGAGCAACGAAAGTAGAGATAAATGGCACTAAGTAACGTGCTCCTGCTCTACATGATGTGGAAAAATATAAAGTTATGAGGCCAAGTAAAATCTCTAATGCTGGAAATATATATTTTTTATCTATTGATACGTTTTCCTATAAATAAGTTTGTATGCATTTACAATTGAGTTGCGGCTTTCGAAGTACGAAGTAAAATATTGTGTGTGCTTCATCTAATAATCGCTATATCTGTTATAGCCAGGAATCTGAGTATATATCTAAAAATAAATGCTATTTACATAAAATTGTCGTAACTACCCATATGAAAAACCAAAATGAAATGGTAATAAAAAAAGAAGAGTTATTTTGTAAAATATTTAAGGACCGAGTTCCGGACTTGAACCCACGATCTACGTCTATATAAACTAAACACTAGATTAACAAGGCAGACAGACAAAGTGGCATTAGACAGACATTATTGAATAAACGAAAGTAAAACACACTGTATATGAGTGATTTCCGGTTGTTGACATTAATAAAGTTGATTGAAAGATGCATCTGCATTCGCTACTGCATTATACTTCCGCATATGAGTAACTGACTAAAGGGAAGCCGGCGATGTAAGATAAAACAGTATTTTATTTTATGTTGTTATATTAAAATGTTATTATATGTAACATTCTATAAAAAAAATGATGAAAGCCCAAAACAGTGTAGGCTTTCCAAAAATTAGATAATTAAATATACCACAGACAATAAAAAACTTAACAATAAATAAAAAAAATAAGGTCAGAAGCCTTTGAGGTCAGTCGTAGCGCAGCGGCACAAAGTGTGACTGTAAACGCGACTGATTGTGAGTTCGATCCCCACTCGAGTAAATGAAATATTTACTTAAATTTATATTTCCATTTCTCCGCTCTGGTGTCGAGGCAAAGCGCAGCGTTGAGTTTCGCCACGCGAAGCGCAATGTCTTCAGAATTCGTCGGAAAGTGGGGAATGGAGTGTTTTAACACTAGGTTCCCTCTGCTTACCCTAATGTGTGCAGAATACAGCGTAAAGCTTATTTATTTTATTTAAAAAAAAGTATTATCAATAAAATGTGACATTTTTACATTATAAATGATAACAAAATTGAGGTCATATTCTAGTTGCCTATTTATTTTATCTCCGCGCATCAGGCAGACTTCGAAAATCAAAGAGACTAACGTCACTCTATTTAAACTTTATGCTGCATATTGTTTTCTCAGGCTATACTAAAATATTTTAAACAAATAATTAATCAATGAAAAAGCCACGTGGGTGCAGTATTACTTCCGCTTCGCGCCACCGTGACGCCAACTTCATTAACAACAAAAATAGGTATTGTATGTTTAATTGTATAATTTGTAACTGTAGTATACTAAAAATAAAATCATTCAGAACAGAAAGTTCAAACGTAAGTTATTGCGTTGAATGAACTTAAGCATAAAAATAGATAGTCCAAGAAAAGCAATATAAGAAAGTATATATATGTAGGTATAGTATAAGGGCTAACTGCAAAATTACGAGGGCTTTACTACTAAACGAGAAGATTATATTTAATACTACTTTATATTATTAATGTTAATCATGACTTTCATTGAGTGATTAATATGTATTCAAGTAGGTAATCATAAGAAACAACTACTGGTAATGGTACTGGGCATATATTGACATAGATATCTTAGTGGAAAAATACTCCCGTTTTCCACTCAATTCCCGGGGCAGTTTATGTTGAGTTGCGGAGTTACAGAGTTACAGACTAACAATTTCAAATTTTACAAAATGTCCACACAACTGCCTTGTTTTCCAATCCTACTCTGCCACTGAGCCGTGATGGCTTCAGTAACAATTTTTAATATAAATAAAGAATCAAACCATAAAATATTTTTAAAGATACAAATTAAATTTCATAATAGCCTCTTTGACTACACCTACTACGATCAGATAAGACCGGCGCCTCAACGCGACGTGAACCTTCACCGTACATTCACGCGACGCTAAGTAATTGAAATGATAAATCTACATTTTCTACTATATAAAGTTACTTTAGAATTCGAGTTTAATTTTAAATTGTCGTCGAGAAAATTTATAACAGCTTCTCGAGTTCAAATATCAAATAATAATTCACTTGTGAACATATTTTACGCGATAATTTCAAAATATGGTAATAAATAATAACGGATGTTGGTAAAGTAGGAATACGGCATTACTTAGATAAAAAAAAATCAGCTTCACGCTGCATCCCGCACACAGCAGGGTAGGCAGAGGGAACTTAGTGTTAAGACACTCCATTCCCCACTTACTGCCGAATTCTAGAGGCATTGCGTGTTGAGTGGCAGAACGCCACGCTTAACCTCGACACCAGAGCGAAGAAATGGAAATATAAATTTAAAAAATACTTTAATTACTTCGATGCTCGAATGAAAATTGAAAGTAAATGAAAAAATACAGTAAAAAGTAGTGTTAAATTACTCAGTTTTTTATATTTCGCAAAGGTAAATATTGTGCTGAAATTCAACACCATACTTTCTTTAATTAAACTCAGAAAATATCTGTATTTTAATTTTAATTATAATTGCTTGGGAATGAGATCGCACGAGTAATTATAAATAAGATATCGGCCGGTTTCGGTTTAAAAGAACCTTATCTAAATGCGAGCTTGTTATAAATTGAATTCCAACTTAGGGAAACGTTTATTTATACGTAAAAAAAGCGGACAATTGGTCAACGGGAAGTACAACTTATAAAAGTTTACAAACATAAATTTGCGTGCGTATGCACGTGTTTTGTATGAAATAAACTGTAATTATAAGTTTATAATAGTGTTCATTTCAAATCAAGATAAGAAGATCAATATCAAAATAAAAGTAGTATTATTTCTCAAATAATAGAAATATTTGATTGGTGGTACGACCCCAGAAAGTAATTATTGTACTCGTGTTGGGTTGAATAGGTCTTAGCCTAAAGCCAGTCTATAGGTTTTGATTACGCGGTGAATAAAATTAACAAACTTAAGTTTGCGGGCGTATGCACTCATTCTATATGAAATTAACGACAAATATAAATTAGTTGTAATTTGTATCACCGGTTAATTTTCATTCGTTTCTTTATTTGTATTATGAGTTTTCACTTCGTCTCAAATTTCATAACTGTAGGTCTACGGGAAATGCATATAGGCTTTGGTGATGCGGCGAATTTTATAAAAAATACAGGAAAAGAAATGCATAAATGCTCGTAGCTTTTTGCTCGTACATTTCGGTGAGTTAGAAACTTGCTTATTGGGTTGTGGTTGATGTTTCAAGGGGCCGTAAAGCTTTTTTTTGTTTTAAATAAACAAATTATCAACATTAATATTGCAATATCAAAGGAGATTTATAAAATAAAAAAAAAATGCTATAATTTATACAAAGTCATAATTTTTGACAATAATAAATGAAAAACAGCATAAAACACAACAACTATTAAAATTACAAAGAAAATATTTAGCTCCTAGGCTATAAAAATATTTAGTTCAGAGGTTCACATAAAATGAAATTAACCACGTATGCGACATACATACTCGTACATATCTTTGCTTTAGATCTGATAAGACGCAATTTGTTGTACGTAATTGTCTCTAATAGAATACGGTGACATTCAGGCAGACATAAGTATTTGATTTATATTATTTATGTTTATTTTTTATTGAAAAAAAAATATATATTTACAAACAATTTAAACTTAACTTATAAAATTAACAATTTAAAACAAAATGTCTCTAGATTATCACTCGAGCTAAAGAATTATTTTTAATTCTCACGATACGATAGTATCTATATCTCATCAAAAATATTACTTATACAAAAAACCAACTTTCACAATTCATTTCTTCTACCATAAAAAGTGGTCCACGTGATGCCAGAAGAATTATACTAAAAGATTAAGGTTTATATATATTTTTTGTACTATTACTTAAAGATCACACACCTATATTAGTTTTTCATCACATTTTTCTACACCTACCATATTTTATTTTACTTACTCTATTTTAGATGTAATAACAAACGCTCGACCGTGCATCCGTCGCGAGGGACGCTAAGTAATTGAATTTTATAAATCCACTGTTCTTTATTAAGAGCTTATTCTGTTGAGATTGCTTCTTTTCCCACTATAGTTTTTTTTTTTATCTTCGAGATTGTCCTACAGTTTGCAGAGTAACCAGAACCTAATATACTATTTTAACTATGCGGCTTCGCCTTTTTAATTTTTTTGCTATATTATGGTCAAATCATATAGTATGCGTTACTTAGTGAAGTATAAGCATGAAAGTGGACCACCCATGCAGCCTCACAAGCTTTCACAATTATCTTATTAGTAAGATATGCGATTGATTCGATTTAAGAGTTTATGATTTAAAATGTGTAAACATTGTAAAAATCAAAGATGAACTTATTTGACTTTTTTATTATTTCAAGCAACAGCTTCATACTTCCCAATTATCACGTCGCGTCATGCAGAGTACGCGGAGGAAACCTACTGCAAAGACATCCTTACTTTCCGTCCAACAATTCGAGACATTAGTGTTCAGTGGAGAACTCAACGCCGCCCTTTACTCCTGTTACCAGAACGAAGTAATGAAAATATTATTTAAAATAATTAATTTCATCGAGTGGGATCGAATCCACAGTCGTCGCTTTTACACAGTCAGACACCAGATATTAAATTTAATATTTTTCAATTTGAAAAAATACTTGAGCTCATTTTGTATAAGAACTTACATTTATTTTATAAAAGCAATGTTATTTTCATTCAAGACAAGATGACAAAGATTAAGCCCACAAAGTGTCGGAAGCTGTGAGAAGTGAGAACCAGTTCAAAACGTGTCTTTGAAACCGCTTTTTTATAGTTGCCTCAAAGAGATCTTTAAAAATTTTACTTGTATTTATTAATAATTGAAAAGAAAATTAAAGTAACCGTTTCTGTCTATACCTATGAATTTACAATGTGGTATAATTGCTTCGTTTTTAAGCGTAGATACAACGTTTATTAATAACTCCATCAAAATGAGTTATGGAGTTTGGTAATTATATTTTAAATACGAAATATGTACTACTTTTATATGATTATTATAATAGAATCGTACGAGGTAGAAAGTCAAAGTTTGTGTAGTTCAATTAATTTGTGTTCTGGACTTATATTCAAACATTAAAATAAATATATGAAAAAATACTTATAGCTTTATGCCACATTAGTAAAGTTATGCACCTACTTGTCACGTCGTCGTGGGCTTAAAACAAATTTGGCCAAATTTTTAATATGATTTAACAAATTGTCATTCTAAGAGGCCGTTGGGGCACTAGTGTATGAATATAAAAGCAACGGTTGTGGGTTCGATACCCTCTAGGGGGAATGAAATAATTAATGTTTTCTTCAATCTGGTGAAGACACAAAGAGCGACGTGAAGTTCCGCCACTCAGCTTTACGCTGTATGTCGCACATAGCAGGTAGGCAGGGGGAATCTAGTGTTAAGACACTTCGTTCCCATTAAGATAATTCCCTTCCCCACTTTCCCCCAAATTCTAGAAGCATTGCGTATTGAGCGGCGAAAATGAACGCCGCGTTTTGCCTCGTTACCCGAGCGAGTAAATGAAAAATATTAAACATTAAAATTCCCCGAGTGGGAATCGAACCCTCAACCTGTCGCGTTTACAGTCACACGCTTGTGCCCCTGCGCCTCGACTGACCTCGATTAGACAATTATTATATCTACATAATAAAAACACGAGTAAACAGAGCAAAATCTATTGATATTCAATTTTTTTTTCTATAAATCAGGCTCTATTCTCCATTACCTATAACAAAGTAAAATTTAAATATAGAATCCCTCCCTCCTGCCTTATATAATTTATATAACTTTAATGTCGCCCACAATATACCGCTAACGAAGTATAGAAAACCTGTCAAGCGCTTGATCTGAGCGTAAACTAGGCTCTTTCATTCATAATATAATGGTATGAAAATTCTGCTCGGTACATTTTTATTTTGAGCAGAAGCTAGTAACAACTAGTAGTTTTTAAACATTTTTAAAGTGTTATTCCACACTTATGAAAGAAAAATACTTATTTAGAAAACGATAAAAATTTTGAACGTAGCGGGACTCGAACCCGCGTCTCCTGGAAACCGACCAGGCGCTGTATTTATGTTGTTAGAATCTCCCTACAGAGATAAAACTAGTAGCTTCTACTCGCCGCTTCGCCCCCGTGGACTAACGGAAAAAACAGAGTTGTGTTTGATAGTACGTTTCGAAGATCTCTTTGTACAGTAGGTTACATCCAAATTGGAAACTATTAATATAATATAAAAGTCTTCATTAAATAAACTATCCAAAATAAATAAAAAAATATAAAGTTAAGCTTTCCAACTAGTAATATTCTGATCGTGCTCTACCAAACAACTGATTTTATATCGTAATAAAAAAATAGATTTAAAATTAAAATCTTTTGATTAAATGCACAGAAATATGAATTTAAATAACGTTATTAAATACACAAATAATAGTTTTTTAAGGAAACTTAACATTATTTGCTCATTGATTACATCAATAGCGTATTTACTCTTTGAAACATTTCAGGAGACAATAATGTTGTCAATAATCTTTCCACATACATATGTAACTGTAGCGTTGACGCTGTATCCCGCACATAGCAGGGTAGGAAAAGGGGACCTGGGAACATAGTGTTAAGACACTCCGTTCCGATCAAATTCTCGAAGTTCCGTTTCCCAATTTCCGCCGATTAAAAAAGTAATTACGTCGTTGTTGCACCAAATGACCGATATGCCATAAAAATAAAAATGCCTTAGCTCTGTGGCTTTTGTACATGTAAAATATTTAATAATAATCTAACATATTTCTTTTTTTTTTTATTTATAATAAACTAAATAATACGTAGGTTATCATAAATTATTATTACAATATAATTATTGTTATTACTATACTCTACATTTACATATTCACCTTTTATAAAATGGCGTTCGCTTTTTATTCTCTGATCTTTGCCTGACCTTTCGATTTAAACCAAAGTGTACCAATAACTTATCTCAATAAATGTGTGACTTTAACGCGACGGTTGTGGGTTCGATCCCCATTCAAGGTAAGTAGTAAATTACAGTTTATTAATATTTTCATTTCTTCGCTCTGGTACCAAGGCAAAAGTCCGGCGTTGAGATCCGCCACTCAACACGCAACACCTTGTGAAATTCGGCAAAAAGTGGGGAACGGAGAGACACGAGGTCCTCTCTGCCTACCCTGCTCTGTGCGCGACACAGAGTGAAGGTGATTTTTTTTGTTCTACTGTGAAATTATTATTTACACCTGCATACATATATAAATATCTGTATATAATAAATAATTACCTAGTGATGAATAAGTCTTTAGTGGTATAATACACAGTAATTAAAGTGAATCATTTTAACGCCGCATGCGCAAACTGCATATGAGAGATAAAATTAAAAACAATTAAATATTTAAAGTAATTAACATTAGTCATACATGACGATGTTTTTTTATTATTTTTTTTATGTATATTTTTCATAATGCGATATATAGAATCTATATAATCTATGCAATAGCTTCTATTATATTGTTATGAAGAAAAAGGTAATATTTTCTTACTGTTTTAAACAAATTATGTACATAAGAATTTTTATTTTCAAGAAAATATGTAGGTTTTTTTATTGCGTATTTAGAGTCGGATCTTGACGCAGTGCCTTGTGAAAAAATGAAAATAATAAATATATGATTTGGAGTGGAAATTGAATCCACAACCTATCGCGTTTAGTCACATGCTTGCCCGCTGCTCCTGCGGCACGACTGGCGTCTGCTTTTTTTTTTTGATTTACATGCGTATATATATATATATTACTATAAAATTACCAGTTTGCAAAGCCAAAACAAGCTGTATACACAAAATTTTTGTTGAAAAGTTCCCCTTATACCTCTAACAGTAGTAATTCAGGGTATTAAACGATTCCGAGGCTCGCTTTACACTCAAGGAGCAATCAGGGCATGGCAACGCCGTCAACGTCTATAGACGAGGGTGAATTATTCCAGCCTTCATTCACTATTCATCTACGTAGCTTCGTTATTAAGTTTAAGTTATTTACTTTACAATTTTCGTGTTTGGAAAAATAACAACAACAATAAAACAATATTTTAATGATTGACACTAAATGGCGCGAACACTAGGTTCCCAGGTACCCTCCACCCAACGATACAGCGTGAAGCTAAAGGCTAATCTTAATATAAGAAAAATGATTTGGGTAATGAATAACCAACACAGCTAAATGGTAAACTTGATGGTAGGAGAAATCGGAGTAGACTTAAGATGGATGGACAGAGTCTGTACAGGCTAGTTATTCGGAAAGACTAGGACATTGTAAAAAATATATGTTAAATTTTTTAGTGTTAAAAAAATTAAATCATTGTCTTTTTAAATGGTTTTAATTTTTTATTAATATATCGAGCTCAGGTTGAAGGGTAGCGAAATCTAGTATAAGATACAAACATGATGTCTAATATAAGTACCTACCACATCATCCAAAAGGCTCTAATTAACATCCAACTTCTGATGTAGGTACATCAATAGCAACATAAACCACGCCACGAGTACGTGCCCAAGTGGGTACAGACGTACCACCGGGAGTGTTTTATTTTAATTTGCATGCCACGCGCTAATACTATTTCATTGCGTGCCATTCGAGACCCTTTAACCCCCAAACGCTTGCATCACACGAGTAGGGTAGGCATTTTGCGTATTTCACGTATATTTATAGCATGGTGCTATTTAATTATTTGTTTACTACTATTTTTTCCCGACTGCTAAGGAAGGGTTACATATAACAGGTTTTCACAATTAAGATCTGTCTGCCCTGAAGTCGTTGTGGCGCAAGGGTACAAAGGTGAGACTGAAACACAACGGTTGGGGATCTGATCTCCACTCGGGGAAATTAAATCTATATATATATTTTTTTTTTCATTTCTTCGCAATGGCACCAAGGCAAAAGCTAAGAGTTGAATTGAGCTACTCAACACGCGAAATTCGGCAGAAAGGGAAACGGAGTGTCTTAACACTAGGTTTCCTCTGCCTACTCTGTTATATTATTTAGCAGCTTCTCGCTTATTTCTACAGCAGGATAGACAGGGGATTTTTTGTGTTAAGACACTCCATTTCCCACTTTCCGTCCATTTTGTTTAAAATTGAGTATTAGATGGCGGAATAACACAAACAGATGCTATGCTATCCGCCACGACGAGACAGCCTCAACCATTTGATCTCATCGAATAATATATCTTTTTTTAAATATATATTTAATTTCGGAGATTGAGTGCACCGTTTATGTATAGACAGATTTATATTTTTATAGAACAGGTACCGTGTTCCTCAAAGTCAAAGTAAATACAATGACTTGACTAAGCTAATTTGCGTCTTGGACACATAGCTCATGATACATGTATAACTTTTAAAAACAAAATAAGTAAATTTATGATGCAGGCCGGCACTTAAAATTTTCCTTAAATAATGACATTTTAATCAAGACATTATGACAAGACATAATATCTAGACATTATATCAAGAAATTTATATCAAGACATTTCATCGACACATTTTATCAAGATATTTCATCAAGACATTTAATTTTTGACATTTTTCTAAAACTCTACATTTTATTGTTTGACTTTTTTTATTACTATAATCAATTTTATTTTATTATAATACTTTAATCTTAATGCTATTTTTTTTTTGTACATGCTGCGATTGTCTTTAATTGGAAAAACATTTAGTCTATAAAAAGATCTCGATGAAATTTGGCCATGTTGTAATGTTTCTTCTGTTGACAATCCTAAATAAATAAATAAATAAATAAAATAAATGAAAGTATAGAACAATTTAAATTTTCAATGCGTTCAGAAATTTTTGTTATATATTGGAAAAATATTTAATTATTTAGTCTTTGCTTCTAACATATTCACAAAGGAAATATTTATTTTCGTTATCAATTTTTACGACATCGTCCTCATAATATATAATAGGAATATTGTTACAAAGTTGCAGTTATAAAAGCTATTGTAGTAAATATTTAAACGAACCAAGTTTCCCTATCATAATATATACTTTGAGTTTCAAAGAATTTTCAATCAACAAAAGTTCTACTTTATGAACTTCTTGTCTTTGGTGTTTGCAAATTTTCTTGTATAGCTTTGTTCAGAAAAAATGGCTTTTCATTTTCCCTTAACTTAGACAATCTACTGGCATGATACTCTGTTGTCGTTGTTTTGCCTATTTTTAGCACAACTTTTAAAATTAAATGTTAAAAATAAAAAATCTTTTTATAGTTTACAAACATTAATTGAATTCTTTTATGTTACATTTAATGTTATTTATCGATATTGCGTATCTGTCATGACATTTTTATGACTTTAAAAGAAAAATAAAATATCTTTTATTTACATTCCTTTACCGAAGTGACTGTGCGCTCAACTGGCACGTTTAAAACACGATAATTAAAAACTAAACCATCATTTAAACGACTATCCTTTATTTAGAAACAATTTTTTTGGCTCTAATCGGTCTATCAGTAAAGTTGACTAAATAACTGGTGTTCATGAGAGCTAGAAGTGTTCCCATCGATGCCAATTACATGTTGCGGTTTTTTAATTACTAGATGAGCCGTTCGAAAAGTATTTATTTTTATCAGTCACACTGTATCGGGATACAGGTACACAACAGGGTAGGCAGAGGGAACCTAGTGTTAAGACACTTCATTCCCCACTTTCTGCCGAATTCTGGAGGCATTGCGTGTTGAGTGGCAGAACTCAACGCCGCGCTTAACCTCGACACCAGAGCGAAGAAATGGAAATATAAATTTAAGTAAATATTTCATCTCCTCGAGTTGGGATCGAACCCACAACCGCGTGAATACAGCGTGAAGCTGATTTTTTTTAGTATACATAGAAAATGCTCGTAACGGTTCAGCGTTAATAAGGACTTAATTATTTTAGAATCTTATACTTAAATAATAAGGTATATTCTCAATTCTTGAAGACTAGGATTGTAATTAAGATGTATAATATCATTAAAAGTCTATAAATATTAAAGTAGGTTTACTTTGCAATGATTAATTAAATTAATACCTAAGCATTACGAACGTTTGTATTATATGCCTAAATAAACTTTTAAATATTGGAAACTAGAGCGAGGCCAGGTCAATTCGGATTCGTGGCACAGGGGCACAAGCGTGCGACTGTAAACGCGATAGGTTGTGGATTTGATTACCACTTGAAGAAATAAAATATTTAATATCTTCATTTTCTCGCTCTGGGAACGCCACTCAATACGCAATGCAGATTCAAGAATTCAGCGGAAAGTGGGAAACAGAAGTGTCTTAGTGGGAACGGAGTGACGGGAGTCCAGAGCAAGGTAAAGAAAATAATACATTCTTCCGAGTGTTAATCAAATCCACAACCATCGCGTATATATTAATTAGTACTTAGTTAATGAGATTTCTACTGTACTGTAAGTTTAATTTCCATTCAAATTCGATCCATATAAAATTATTTGTAACTAAGAAACTATTTTCTAATAATTGCTATTTAGAAAGCTACCTACGCTTAACGTTACAATTTTGATCACTATGTGTACACTAAGTTTAAGATGTTGGCAAAGTACCCCAAAGGTCACCTCGGGTAAACCTCAAACTATAAATAAATATCTGATATCGTCTCCGTCTATGGCTGTGGGTGTTATATTATATACCTCCCCACTTCAATATCTATTACGACTTTCTCAGATAATCCTTTCTTTCAACATAATCTTTCTCGAAACCACCGTTTAGATAAAGCTTATGGGCACGTTTACTTTGATATAGGTTTTATATTTGGTTTGACTTTTTTTCATGTTTTTGTGAAAGAGTCAAGAGCCATCAAAACCTTCTATGTGAAGTTAAAAATGAGAAAAGTTTATTTAATAATATATTATGAAAAAATATGTATTAATAAAATAGTATAGAGAATTTAATAATGTGCTAAACTACACTAGGTTCTCTTAGCCTACCTCTACTATACGGGCACATGTCACATTCAACCGAAAAAAAAGAAAAACAAAGATACACTACCTTTTAGGGTTTTGTACCAAAAGGTTAAAACGGGGCCTATTGCTAAGACTCCGCTGTCTGTCAGTTCGTCTGTCAAGAGGATATCTTATGGTCCGTGATAGTTATATAATTTTTACACAAGATGTATCTCTGTTGCCGCTATAACTACATATATACTAAAAAACAATAAAGTAAATATTTAAAGGCAACAAATCACGTTTGTTGTATGGGAGCCCCATACAACGTATGATACAGAACCCTTTGTGTGCGAGTTCAACTCCCACTTGACCGGTTATTTGATTTATAAATGTACTTACTGCTTGAATTCATTTAAAGAATTTTAATCGCATAATTGGTTTGACTTTTACATTGACATTTAAATTCGACCGGTAAAAGGTTTAAAGTTTAATTTATGTTCTTCCGTATTTGCATACCGCTGCATTGTACGTAGTACGGATGGCGGAACTTAGTATTACACTAGTAAACCTAGATCGCTGAAACGCCTATGTTATAGTCATAAATGGTAAATTCTCGTAAAATTATTCTTTTTTGTCCCAAGAGGCTGAGGCCAGTCGTGACGCAGTGGCACAAAGTGTGACTGTAAAACGGACTGGTTGTGGGTTCGATCCCCACTCGAGGAGTTGGAACTATTTACTTAAATTTGTATTTCCACTTCTTAGCTCTGATGTTGAGGCAAAGCGCGGCGTTGAGTTCTGCCACTCAACACGCAATGCCTCCAGAATTCGGCAGAAAGTGGGGAACGGAGTGCCTTAACATTAGGTTCCCTCTGCCTACCCTGCTGTTAGTGGGATACAGCGTGAAGCTGATTTATTTTATTTCTTCGCTCTGGTGTCGAGGCGGAACGCGACGTATCTACTGTCACTCAATACGCAATGCTTCTAAAATTCGGTGAAAAAGTGTTAAGATGTTTTTTTTTATTTTTTGATTTTACTACGAAGATGTAGGTAGGTTACCTACATCATCATATATACTAGTATGATTACTTCCCAAAAATAAGGCAAAACATATCATATAAAATCAATCTTATTTAATCATTCTAAACATAATTCCATTTTTCCATATAAATAAACGCTAACAACCTATCACATTACGAATTTGGCGCACAAAAGACTTAGTGCGACTTTGAACTAATTGCCCTCTCACATGCAACGAGTTAACGCTGCGGGCTACCGATTGTGTTTTAGAAGTTATTTATGCTTGGCGAAATTTCTCTACGTTTAAAATGGTCGAAATTATTTTGAAGACAATTTGCTAAATATACTTATGAATATATATAATTTTGTATAAGGTAAAAACCCGGCGTTGAGTTCAGCAACTCAACACACAATGCCTCAAACAAATTGAGCGGAAAGTAGAGTTCTTTATTAGGTTCCCTATGCCCACCCTGCTATTTGCAGAATGAAGATACAACGTGAAGCTGTTTTTTTATAATTTCTCATATAGTTTAGTTATGTTTTAAAGACTCCCTCGTTCTGCATTCGGGCTTGTCTTTATATTTCAAAAAATATATATGTACTCTAAGCCAAGGCATATAATATGCCACGTTTGATTTAGGCATTGGTAGGCTGTTTCACACATTGGCGGAGAGTCAAGTACGTAGCATTACAGATTCATATAAAACATATATTAATGAGTAAAAAGTAATTAATTTAAAAAGACTAATTAAAAATGTTATAGCTAATAAACCTTTTATTAATGTTCGGTCAATTTAAACATTTCAACTAACGAAAATTTGCACAAGGCTGTAGTTTGGATATCTTGAAACCTTGGTTACGCCTTTATAAATAAAATATTAGAAGTCCACGTTTATCCCATATATGATAAAAGGGAATATTCGAGGTCAAAGGTCTAAAGAGGTTCTTTTATCTACACGCTTTATTCCTTGATCGTTGTGCCATACGTTACTGTCTCTACGGCCATTTCGCCTCGTCCACTGACATCAATCTCTTCATACACCACCTCTAGGGTGTCGTCATGCTTTTACGTGACTTTCCTATATGGATACTATGTTCTAGAAAGTCAAAATATTGTCTAAACAGAGGCAAATTTGAACACATGTCAAATTTGAACAACAAGGGTCATTGAACTTAACAAAGCAAACCACAGTTATGTGATAAGGGGCGAAATATATTAAAATATCCAAAAACAGTAATTGGACTCATAATTGCTCAAAAATATTATTTTTTACTTGGCAAAGTTGTATTAAAATCATTAAAACCTGCTTTTTCTTTTTAAAATTTTAAAGTGTTGTTCCTTCCACATTTATTCCACATATTAAAAAATATATTATTTGACTAAGTAGACGCCAAAGCTTTATAGAAGGTATTTAGTGACGTAACGGCATAAATTACATTTAAATAATATATAAAATTAGAATATTATACTAAGTTTGAAGCGTTCGACAGAGATTTGTGAATATTTAAGATTCATTATGCATGCGCAGTTAAAACCGAATCGGACTATTGCACTAAGTATAAGAATTTCCACCACAAAGATAGAAGATGATGCCGTCGTGGCGCAGGAGCACAAGCGTGTGACTGTAACGCTACGGTTGTGGATCGATTCCCACTCGAAAGAATGAATTATTATTTAATAATATTTTAATTTATTCATTCTGGTACAAACGCACGGCGTCGACTTCCACTTCTCAAAATGCACACACACAGAGTGTTCCATAAGCAAGCAGAGGGAACCACAAGGTTCCCTCTGCCTACCCTGCTATATGCGAGATACATGGGGTGAAGATGAAACAAAAAGATTAAAGATATATTTGCATGTAATGGAAAATAGTCCTCACGAGAGGTTGAGTACAAATTCTTTTGAAATTCTAAACATATGCTCATATCATCCAAATTAGCTATATATGTAGGTGATTCTTTAGTCTTGGTAGTGCAAAATGGAAGATTCAGTTTAGCGATGAAAATCTAGTTCATAAGAAAATCAAATAATGGCGCAGTTGCACAAAGTGTGACTGTAAACGCAACTGATTGTGTGTTCGGTCCCCACTCGAGGAAATGAAATATTTATTAAAATTTATATTTCCATTTCTTCGCTCTAGTGTCAAGGCAAAGCGCGGCGTTGAATTCTGCCACTCAGCACGCAATGCCTCCAAAATTCGGCTGAAAGTGGGAAACGGAGTGTCTTAACACTAGGTTCCCTCTGCCTACCCTGCTGCGTGCGGGACACAGCGTGAAGCTGATTTTTTTATCATAATATGGTTAACAGTTTTATCATATAAAACAAATCGATCACTTTATAAAAAGTTACTATCCATTCAGAATTATAACAAATTGTTTACTTAGAAATGTGTCATTCGTATCCTATAATAAAACCTAAAAAATCAACTGAACATTTATAAACATCGATTCAATACGTTTGGAACTCCGTGCCCTCTAGCTATGCCGTAGGGACAAAACGCAAAGCTAAATAAAACAAAAGGTTAGAGGAGAGAGAGAAAGAGAGAGAGAGAAGAGAGAGGTGACTTTTCGATTTTAAACCTATGAAGAAAATAAACCACATACCGTGATTAAGTCTAAATTTGAGATGTTTTTCCATAACAGAGGGCGACATGAGAGCGGCTATCTCGTCCAGGGACAGCGCGGCGCCGGCCGAGCACCGGTCGTCCGGACACGACACCTCGTAAGCACCGTTACACACCTCGAACTCCACGTACGCCTTCATACACTGTGGACAAATTGTATTATTAGATAAAACATATGTTATACATACTATCATATAAAATAAAGTATATTAAAAAAAGAGGTCATCGTGTGCAATGGTAAAGCGTCTTCCTGTAACGGCCACGGTTGTGAGTTTGATTCCATTAGCGGGAATAAATTATTTACATTTTCTCCTTATGATAACACTACTCAAAATGTAATCTTGAAAATTGGGCGGAAGATAGGGAAACGCGTGTCTTTAAACTAGGTTGCCTCTGCCTACTCTGCTATATGTAAGATACAGCATGACGCTAAAAGAACATATTATAAAATATAGTTGTGAAAAGTGACCTTGCATGTTATAAAAACCTTCATATAGACATAAATACCTTTTCTATTTTATAACGTTTCAAAGGACTTATACACACGCTAAGTATTTATATTTTTATCAAAATAGTAACAAAATACTAATTTATTTCTAGAATCCCGACATGAAATATACAAAAATGAATAAAAAAAAATGCAAACGACAATATTCTGCTATAAAATAAAAATACACATTTTTAATATAAAACATCGTTCTCTATAGAGCTAGAAATTTCAATAAAAATTTTACGATTCGACATGAAACATAGTAAATATTAAGTACGACAGGGACGGGAAGTAACGTTACTCTTTATATTCATCTATTCCGTTTCACGAAGATCGCTGAACTAGAAATGGGTTAGTTGGGTCGACGACATTGCGAAAGGCAAGACCGTATGAACGTTGAACTTCATATTACACAAACATTTACAGTCAAATGTTCTTATAGCCATCTTTCTTATGAAAATCATTTTATTTTAAAAAGAAATATCATTTGTAAATTGAATAAATATGACTTGATTATTGCATGTAAAAAGAATAGATCGTTGTACTTATTGCAAAAACTTTCATTTATCACTTCAAACTTCTAACCTACAAGAGGGTAGGGAAATGGAAACTAGTGTTAAGACACTCCATTCTCCACCTCATTCGCTCAATTTTCGAGAATTTGCGCGTTGAGTGGCGGAGCTCATCGTCGCGCTTTGACCTGATACCAGAGCGAACAAATGAAAATTATTACTTCGGATGGGGTCGAACCCACAACCGTCGCTTTGTAAGGAAAGTGGGAAGGAAGAGAAACTATACTAAAAAAAGACACTAAACCATAAAGAAATAACTATAAATCAAAACTATATCATATATAATATTTATAAGTCTTCAGAGTGTTGCGCAAAGGGACCCAAACATAAAATGATTTATTAAGGAAAACGTTTCAGAACGTTTCACACGCTTAAAGGCTATGAAATTGTGACGATAAAACTTTTTGTCTAAAAAAATATATATAATGCTGAAATATAATGTTATTTTTTGTTTTTGATACTTAAAATATTACTATATCAACAACAACAATTTTATGGGTACTATATGTAGCTCCGCGTACTACTTTTGATCAAGGACAGACATCCCTTTAGATCAGATAGGCATCAAGAATCCAATTAAAAAAATCAGCTTCACACTGTATAGCGCATACAGCAGGGTAGGCAGAGGGACCCTAGTGTTAAAACACTCCGTTCCCCATTTCCTAGTCCTGGAGGTATTGTGTTGCATTGAGTGGCGGAACTCAACGCCGCGCTTTGCCTCTACACCACAGTGAATTAATTAAAATATAAATATAAATAAATATATCATTTCCTCGAGCGGGGATCGAACCCACAACCTGTCGGATTTTCAGTCACACTTTGTGCCCCTGCGCCACGACTGGCCTCCAATCTTACTAAATCACAGTCACGTGTGTCCGCGTAGACAGATGTTATCATACAAAACACCGCTAATTACTCCTCACATACAACCTCGTACATACAACGTGTCGTGCTTGACGTGTTTATCATGCAGGACTCTAAGTACTATGTTGGTTTTCCTCATTCTATATGATCGCACATATTAATTCAATAAATATCACTTATCGCGTATAATTTACGCTTAAAATGTACATATATAAATACATTTGTATATTATAGTCATTCTCGTAAATATATTACTTGTTTTTGTTGGAGCAAATACAATAAATCAACATAAAATTATTATTTATTTCTTGGATACTTTTGAAATGTTGTTTAGTATAAAAAAAAATATGAGTCAGCCTTACGGAAAGCAACCATCGACTTTGAGGCAGTTCCGCCGCCGGCGAGAAACTCATCGTTTCCTCTTTGAAAAAATAAAAGCTTCACAATATTTTAAATAATAACTACTATAAAATATGTTTTTGGAGGTAAATATTTATAATATAATAGAGGGTAGCCGGGCCCACTTGGAGAAGCCTTCTATTCAATGTGTGATTTTTTTTTTAAATAAAATTTGACCAGGCCAGACCAGCGAGAGATGCCTAAGTTAAAGTAACTTTAACTACACTTATTCAATATCTTTAGGTGAAACTAATGGGTTGTGATTCTATTCTACACTCGCCTCCATTAAGAGAAGAAATCACAAGGAATGATTATATTATATCGGTGGTGCCCAGGTAAAGTATCGAAAGTGAAAAAAATTAAGTATCTTTTATTGCTGTTTTGAAGTACTAACAAGAGAAGTTTTCGATTACACGTTTCGAACACGCAGAAATATATTTATTTTGAAAAAAAAAATCATTAAACTACACTTCTTAATAGTTTAAGAGCGATTAAAGGATTTTTGTAACTTTTCACTTTTTATAAACGTAATGAAACACAAAATCAAGTTTATCTCGTAATTTACTCATCACGTGCTGGCGGTAATTCAGTTGTAATGAGATGATGATTACAGGGACGTGATTTATTCTTTGATAATTTTTTTTACTACATTCTCCGCTTTTCGCAAGAATTCGAGATAGCCGCGGAATTAAACGTCGTTTTTAGTTTTTTGCAATTCTAAAAAATTGTAATTCTTAAAATTCTAAAAAACATTAAATTTGTAATTCTATTATTCTGTAATATTCAAAAATGCTCAGTTATAAATTTTTGAGAGAAATTTGGAACAATTAGGTACTAAGGTAACATAAAAAAACATTCTCAAATCACAAAATTACCGACGTTCAAAAATTAAAAAAAAAAATGAAATTAGCTTCACGCTGTATCCTGCATACAGCAGGGTAGGCAGAGGGAACCTAGTGTTAAGACACTCCGTTCCCCACTTTCTGCCGAATTCTGGAGGCATTGCGTGTTGAGTGGCAGAACTCAATGCCGCGCTTAACCTCGATAACAGAGCGAAGAAATGGAAATATAAATTTAAATAAATATTTCATCTCCTCGAGCGGGGATCGAACCCACAACCAGTCGGTTTTGCAGTCACACCTCGTGCCGCTGCGCCACGACCGGCCTCAACGACGTTCAAAAATGTAAATCCAAATTATAAACGAATTAAATACAATTTTTCATCAAATTGTACGGCGTTGAGTCCCGCCACTCAACACGCAATGGCATCAGAATTCGGCCGAAAATAGAGTACAGAGTGTCTTAACACTAGATTCCCTCCACATACCATGCCGTGTGCGGGAAACAGCGTGACGCTAAAAAAAAGTACTTAGACACTCAATACTAATAGCATTAGAGGAACATAACGCAGCTAATGCCCCCTGACAGTAATTAATCTATTTAGCCGCAAAAACCACAGCGCTGCGACGCAACAACAAAGAAGCTAATAAATCAGCCGTGATATAATGGCGATATCATCAATTGTTGAACATGTTGAGATGACACGATATAAACACATTATCATGTACTTATAATATTTTTTACAAAAAAAACCTATTTCAAACAGTAAACCGTGCGAATTTGAGACTTATGTGATTTTCTCAAAGATAACATTGTCAGAACTGGACCAAATTAAAATGGGAGCGACCACACGGTAAGCACCAAATTCTTTCAAATAAAAAAAGAATTATCAAAATCGATTCATCCAGTCCAAAATTCTAAAGTAACAAAATAAAAAACACAGTCGAATTGATGATTGTATGATTGATTGACTCCTTTTACAGAAGTCGTTTAAAGAAGAGTTTTCCTTTATGTATTTAATATTATGAGACCAGTCGTTGCGCAGGGGCGCAAAGTGTAGCTGTAAAACCGACTGGTTGTGGGTCTCCACTCGAGGAGATAAAATATTTACTTAAATTTATATTTCCAGAATTCGGCAGAAAGTGGGGAACGGAGTGTCTTACACTAGGTTCCCCCTGTCTACTCAGCTGTGTGCGGGATACAGCGTGAAGCTGATTTATTTATTTTTTAATATTATTATTTCTTTATATATTGCCGTACGTACATGTGAGGTAAAAAAAGAAAAATGTAGCGAAGAGACTATATTTTTATTGGCTAATACTTATGCATAGATAAAACATATTCAAGGAAACAGATAAGAATAAAAATACATAGAAATAGTAATGTCTACAATATCTAGATAAAAGTCGCGTGCAGCGCTCTCAACCGGAAACGATAACACGGTAATGTCTCAAATTACACGTGATGCGTCACTAATGAGATAAAATCTTAGATAAACACCGTTTGTGCGGAGTTGTACTCTTTCCTTTAATCTTGTAAGAATGTTTACTTTGATAGCGCATTTAAATATTTTGCGGACAACCACACTGAGATGTTCTGATGTTTACAAACCAGAGAAAACTACTTGAATTTAGTTTGTGGGAAATATATATAAATATTTTTTCCCCATTTCTTGTATTTTGCGTTGTATTTATAGATAATTTAATTAATGATCTCATGATTATAGATGGATTGCGTCATGGGGCAGCGGAACCCACCACCCGCCACACGCCACAGATTATTTAACCAGGGTTCGCTCATTCACTGAAATGTTTACCCATAAAAAGTTGTCCAAACTACAGAATTTTAAGAATAAATATTCATAGGAGCTAATTCAAACTCATAATCACCATGTCCAGCCAAGGCCGTTCAGACCACGCCAGAAGAACACTGTACAACAATAGAGATTGTGAAACTATTATGTGCATACATAAGTTAAATTTAAACAATCGTATTTCAAGGTGAAAAAGTTAGGTAAAAACTTTTGCTAGATTAATCTTTGTTATATAACGAGTTTTATTTAATGGTTTCCTTTACTCCATTCCTTGTTTTTTTTTTCAGCTTAACGCTTCAAGTCATATAGCAGAGATAAAGAAGTGCTGGGACACTCTGTTTTCACTCTCTTAGTCGTGGCAGTGTGTTGAGAGTGTTGAGAGGTGGAAATCGATGAACGTTTTACATATTAACGTCAGTCTACAATACATTATCGAACCTGCAGCCATCGCGTATACAGTTGGACCCTGTCCCACTTAACAATGTTCTCCTTTACTTTCAAGTGCATTAAAAACATTGTTCATTATACAGCGACCACACTACGCTCACCGCAGTTAAACTTAATTGTGGTTTACATTCATTTTAGAAGGTTTCTGTTGAAAACCAATATTTGTCACCCATTGTTCAAGTGTTAAATTCTTTAAGTTATAATGATAAAGTATATTTAAATCTTTTTGGAAACATGGACGCATACATATAAAACCTGTGAACCTAATGGAGACACACCATTGCATTAAAAGTGTTTTAATGGAATGGTGTGTCTTCATTAGGTTCCCAGGTTTCCTCTGCTTACCCCGCTATATGTGGAATACAACAGCGTGAAACTATAAAAAAAATAATATTATTTCAGATATTTATTCTTAATGATTTAAAGCTACTTATAATTACAAACTTAATAAACTACTATGTAGATAAAAAAAAGTATGTCAATAATTTCTTAACAACTTAACAATTACTTGATGATTGATTTATGAGGAAGAAGCACGTTGAATACAAAAAAAAATGTTAACAACAAGAACAAAAACTAGTTAACGAGAATATTTCAAAACCGATTTATATAAAATGAACGACGTTCAGTACATTTACTTAAAAAATATATTTATCCATAAAAATATAGGATATTAATATTTTTCCATAAAAATCTACAACATAATTTTCGCCATGTTTTGAGTCCGTTGTGCAATGGTACAGCATTGTTAGCGCGACGCTTGTGGGTTTAATTCCCATTAGAGAGATTGTAATATTTAATGTTTTCATTTCCTGACTCTGGTAACAAAACAAAGCGCGGCGTTAAGTTCCTCCATTCAAAACGAATTATCTCGAAAATTAGGTGGAAAGGGGGGAACAGAGTGTCTTAACATTAGATTTTCTCTGCACATATCTGCCTACTATATATGGTATACAGCGTAATGCTAAAAACAAGGTTTAATGAAAGGCTATTTATTAGATAAGCTATTATATAGCGTAGTTTCCGTAAATTCAATCCAAAAAAATCATCCAATTTCTGGTAACAGTTTTTTTTACAACTTGGTAGATAAAAAAGGTCAAGATTATATAAAAACAGCTTACATAACGCAGGTTCATGGGCATTTCGACCTTCAATACAAATATAGTAAAGCATCTTACACTGAGAAAAACAAAAGAGAAAAATATAAAATACATATAAGAAATATATAGAAATATATTTGACTTACTTATTACGAAAACGTATAAAAATTTGAACGTAGCGGTACTCGAACCCGCGCCTCCTGGAAACCGACCATGTTTAAAAATATATTTGACTTCCCAATCCTTGAAAACTTTCATTTCAAGATTCAAATCTTCGTTTCATAAAATGAATATATTTAATTTATTGATATATTTTATTTTCTTGATTTATTTTCGCAAACTATCAAGTAAAATGAGCGGAAATTAGACAATCGGCAAAACTATCAGCTTTACCCGTATACCAAAAGATTGTTTAAAGATGTAAAAACAATAATAAAAATCAAATCAGCTTCACGCTGTATCCCGCACACAGCAGGGTAGGTAGAGGGAACCTAGTGTTAAGACACTCCGTTCCCCACTTTCTGCCAAGTTCTGGAGGCATTGCGTGTTGGGTGGCGGAGCTCAACACCGCGCTTTGCCTCGACACCAGAGAAATGTAAATACATATTTCTTTTCCTCGAGTGGGGATCGAACCCACAACCGGTCGATTTTACAGTCACACTTTGTGCACTGCGCCACGACTGGCCTCAAAACAATAATACATTAACATAAATTAAGAAAAAAACCTTACACAAAAGATCTTTTCACCGAAACCACACCACGCCACAACACTCAACACACGCCACGCTAAAAACAACACGTAATATGACATAACAGAAAACTGTTATATAACAAAAAGTGGGTGGTAAATTGAAAATAGTGTATTGTTCGGAGTCAGCCCCACAGTAGGTACACCTACTTGACATTAAAGGCCAGAAATCGAAATATACCGACCATTTTCTTTGAAACGAGGGAAAATATTACTTTATTTAAACTGCACTGAGTAGATCGTTTGTGAAATTGTTGGGTTGTTGTGGTTTTTTTTGTTTATATGTATTTAAAAGTCCAGTAAAAAAAACATATTTTACAAAGAGTCTATTAACATTTTGTGATACTAGTTATACATATCTATTGTTAACATAAAAATGGCACACCGTATTTATTTAAAAACAAATTATTCACAATAAAAATAATAACAACCGAAGTCAACCAAAGGTCTATTAATATACGTCCCACATCGATTGTAACTTAATTTAAACCCCATGCTTAAAATCCCGGTATATTTCAATAATAATACATAATTAATAAAAATAAGAGGGCAGTCGTGGCACAAGCGCGCAACTGTAAGTGCGACAGGTTGTGGGCTCGATTCCCACTCGAGGAAAGAAAAGTAATTTAACATTTTCTTTCCCTCGCTCTGGTAACGAGGCAAAGCGCGTTCACTTCCGTTGCTCAACACGCAATGCCTCCAGGATTCAAAGGAAGTGTCTCTATGGGAGTTACTAGGTCCAGTTTCCCCCTGCGTACCCAAGTGTGCACGAAATGTAAAAGTAAAGCAAATAAACAAAAATAAGGGTGAATGAATAATTGTTATAATTTTATAAGACACACAAATTTTCGTTTACATACAAGTACGTGCTAAGAATACCAATATAGTTTTTTATTTTTCAATACAAGGTTAAGTCAAAAACAAAAAAAAGTATATTTTCTAAACTAAATTATTCTTTGGTGCGGTCAAAGACTTAATTTGTATTTTTAACCTTCGAAAGTCCTGAATTCGTATCAATCTTATTGGTTTCCATATATTTTAAAAAATATTGCACGTTCTAAATAAAAAAAAAAACTCACTTTTTATGGCAGTGGCAGTACGAACCGGCAAATAAAACTCTCCGTTTTCAGCGTTGGTGAGTTATATTATTTAACTTTTCAATATGGCTTCTTATTATTATAATATTAGAACAATAATATCATTGTTTGTTTCAAAAACGGAAAAGGAAATCTCTGAAAAAAACAAAATATACATATATCACACAGAAAACACACAATTGAGGTGGACGTGGTGCAGCGGTACTCTACATTATATATACAATAAGCAATGTCCTCGCTATGTAACAAGTTACAAGACGAAGCGCGTCGTTGAGTTCCGCCACTCAACCAACATGCAATGTCTCGAATATTGAGCGGTGCGTCGAGATCAGAGTTAAGACTAGGTTCCCTTTCTGTAATGAGGGATACATCGCAAAGTTATTTTTTTTAAATACTCACATAACAAAAAATACACAATCCACAAAAAGGATCCTCCACAAACAAACCCCCAAAGAAAACACGACCAAAAAGCAAAAAGCTCCTTTGAAAGAAAACCCTTTAAAGAATCCTTGCCGGCTCAACAGGTACCAGGACGGCATGACCGTACAAGAGTTCCACTCGAGTCGTTCGTGGCATACCGGTCAATCTACATACATATAAGGCTAAATAAAACGTTTATTTATTTACACGTAGGCACGTAGGCTAGTGTGCGTAAGTTTCGCGAGTGTGCCGCAACATTGCGAACCTCCACGCCGGTCGTGCTCCCCTGGTACTCGGCGATGCGAATAGCGGTTTAAGTATGATTTACATTTTTGCCCTAATTGAGTTTGTGAATTTAATTTTGCTGTACGTATGATTTTTATAAAAAGAATCTTTTTTTCTTATTTATTTTTTAAATAAATTTAAACTTTTGAGTGATATATCACTTAAATTACTAATTTTAACTATATATAAAAAAGCTAGCAGCAACATAAAAAAGTAAATAATATTCAATTTTTATAAACAGGTGTTCCTGAGATTACCGCGTTCAAGCGAACCAACTCTTTGACTTTATATTTTTAGTATAGATTTAGAAATACCGATACAGTTTTATTTATAGAGATAAATAAAAGTAACCAATATGTAAATATTAAATTTACAACTTTATTTATTCCGACGAAATTATGCAAAACAATTATAGTTTTTATTAAAATTTAAAATCTAATTTAGTGTATATTTTAAGCTCAGTAGCCTTGCAACAAGGACATTATTAGTTTAGATATTCGAATTTAGTATAGTTTAGTAAAAATTCAAATATGGAAAGGAGGATTTGAATTTGCGTCTCTAAAATACACAGTAAACCACGTCCAAATTTGTATAATATATAAAACAAAATTATAAACACCATCCTAACTAAATATAATTTCAAATAAAATAAAAAACTGCACACAGCAGGGTAGGCAGTGAACCTAGTGTTAAGACACTCCGTTCCCCACTTTCTGCTGTGTGCGGGATACAGCGTGAAGCTGATTTGATTTTTTAAAATAAGAAAATAGGATTTGTATTGCCGTCCATTGTTTATATGCCAACACATGTATTATGTGCCAACTGCGCCATGATGGTATTATATAATACTTTTGCCATTATTCTATTAACTTAGTATAAGTAGATAATAAGGTATTTATAATTTATTATTATCACTATTGTATTGTTAAAAGTATACAAAAACCTTTCCTTTCCTGTATTAGGTAATAAATTATGAATTGTTATTTTTATTATCACACATGATGTAACCCGCTTATAGCATGGTAGGCAGAGGGATCATAGTGTTAAGACACTCCGTTCCCCACTTTCCGCCAAATTTTTTTAGGCATTGCATATTTAGTGGAGGAGCTAAACGTCGGGCTTTTGTCTTGGTGTCAGAGCGAAGAACTGAAAATATTAATAAATAATAATTCATCCTCCGAGTGGGGATCGGAACCACAACCGTCACGTTACAGTCACACTCTTGTGGCTCTGCGCCACGACGGCCTCAACTAATAATTAATACTATTATATATTAGATAATAAGCAAAGGAGACTTCTTCATATAAACATTATTTTTCCTAAGTCGCCACATAAGAAATAACGCGTCAAACGTTTACTATTAAAATAAATTTCTTGGAAAGCAAAATCGCGGGCAATCGCTAATTGAATTTAAAACTCAGTACAATTAGGTCACTAACCGCGAGTCAAATAAATAATTTTATTCGCCATAAAAAAGCGAGCCAAGTTCCGCTTCCGCATGGAATCAAAATAAAATTGGCTGAAAGCTTACACGAACTGGTACGACCGGTTGTAGGCCATCGAGGTATTGTTTTAATTCTTTTTGGCAATTGGCTACCTACCGCAAAACTGTATTTATGTAACTAACTGTATTTGGAAGCTATCGTGGCACAGTAGAATCGTGTGTTATAAATGCAATGGTTGTGGGTTCTATTATAATTCAGTAGAATGAATTGTTTCCATTTCCTAGCGCTGACGGTAACATAAAGCGCAGCGTTGAGTTTCACCACTCAAAAATTATACAGAACGTGGAAAACGTAGTTAACTTAACACTAGGTTCCCTCAGCCCACCTGCTATATGCGGGATAAAACGTGAAGCTAACACAAAAAAAATGATAACGCACAAACGAGACAGACAGACTGACTCATAAATCAAGTCAAGTCACAATATGTACACAAACCACTTTGTTTCGCGTGACAATTGCGAGCGTCTGATTGTTCCTACTATTATAGGAACCATTTCATAACGTGTAATAACGTTATATAACGTAGAACGTAGGTATATTTAATATATAAGTTGAGGAAGGCCGGTGGTCTATACGCTGTAGGAAAAACACAATATGCTTATTTATAAATATTATAACTAGGAATAAGCCGTCTTTGGTTTTGTATGACGCAGTGGCAATTTGATGCGTGACTATGGGATAATTATAGGTTTAAGTATTGAATTGACAATACACTACATTATATATTTAAAATAGATAAATCAAATAAATCAGCTTCACGCTGTATCCCGCACACTGCAGGGTAGGCAGAGGGAACCGAGTGTTAAGACACTCCGTTCCCCACTTTCTGCCGAATTCTGGAGGCATTACGTGTTGAGTGGCATAAATCAACGCCGCACTTGTAGTCGACACCAGAGCGAAGAAATTGAAATATAAATTTAACTAAATATTTCATCTCCTCGAGTGGAGATCGAACCCACAACCAATCGGTTTTACAGTCACACCTTGTGCCACCACGCTGCGCCACAACTGGCCTCCATTATATATTTATATCGAAATAATATATTTTTCGCTTATTGCGGTGTGAGTACCTTTTAAAATTTGAAAAATTAATTTATTTGTAAAAAAAAATAAGAGAGTTTCTGAATACAAGGCAAAGATATTACTAAGTTTAACAACATTTTTGTACTTATTATCTGTTTTTTTATATAGAAATATAACATATACACCTAAAGTCTATATATATATATATATATATATATATATATATATATATATATATATATATATATATATATATATATATATATATATATATATATATATATATATATATATCCTTCAAAACATTACCAAGTGTTTCTTTTAATCTTGAATTGGTTTACAAAAGGCACTGTTCAAACACCCGTCGTGTATACAAGTCACATTGCAGTGTAACGTTGATTCAAAGTGTTTATCATATAATTTTACCCTCAGACACGCAGTACATGGTACGAGGTCGTTTAAACAGATACAAAATGTAATATTTTGTATGTACTTGTATTGTTTGATGATATCTGAAGGAATTACAGTCTTAGCGCGCCCTGTCATGATGATGAGAGATGAGTGAGAAGATTTAAGATTGTCTTCTATTCTTTTAGTAACTATCCGTAATAAATATAAGATAAGAATAACCAACTTAATTTATTTGAAGATAACCATACTAAAAAAATTGCATATATCACATAATTTTAGTTTTAAAAAAACTAACTGTAACTGTTTACAATAACTAAAGAAATAGAAAGTATTTCGCACTTAGCAGGGTAAACAGAAGAAACATGGGAAACTCCGTTTCCCACTTGGCACCAAAATTCTTGAGGCATTGCTTATTGAGTGGCGGAACTCAATGCCGTGCTTTGCCTCGGCACTAGCTTCGGTTTGCCAGAAAATTATTTTTTTTATTCTTCCGAGACGGAATCGAACCCATTACCTATAATATATCTTTAGGTAGCGAAAATTTGTAAAAATCTCCCTACAGAGATGCTAACAACATAAGTAAGTTGTAACAAGCTTTAAATAATTTCGACGTAGCTCGATAAGAACGTATGGCTTAGTAGGTCAGAAAGCTTGGACGGTTTTCAAAGAGGCGCAGGTTCAAATCCCGCTACGTTCAAATGTGTATACGTTTTCTTAATAAGTAGTTAAAACCCTATTTGCAGAATACTCATATTTATAATATACTTTGCTTGTCTGTATCGTAAAAAAATAAAGTTTAATTAAAATATTTCATGCAAACAATAAAAGTGGACCGTAAAACTACAGGTGTAAGTGCCGCCATTTCTTATGAATCCTTATAATGAAATGTCATGACATTTACTCGAGATACAACTATTTATAGCAACAAAAACATATATATTTACAAACAACTTTGTGAAATGAAACGACTGGTTCTCTTTTGTTATACATTTATATAAGATCTCATTGCTTCACAAAGAATTTTAATTATAAATTAAATTAAAAAAAAAAAGTGGTAAAACCTTCGTAATTATTATCATTATCAGTTAATTGATATTTATATTTTAAATAAAATAATTACTTATAGTCTTACAACAATAATATCTGACCTAGATAAGAAATTGTATTCTCAACCTTCAGTTTAGGAATGTCACTAGTAACAGGACCTCAAGTTTAAATTAAATATAAGTATATGTTAATACGTGAAGCAAAACCTTTATAACCCCTTTCTGACGAAAAATATGCGGAACTAAGAACTATTATATTTGGGACTATTATAGTTTTTATATTATATAAGAAGTATAGAATGGTAATATATTTTTTTAAATAATATATAAAAATATATTAAATTAATAAAATAAATACATCACTAAGCTCTACCATATTGTTTGAAATTCCACAACTTTGATACACACGTTGCTATGGCAACGCGTATTGTACGTATCAATTCGTTGTCTAGTATATTTAAATTTAAAACAACTTGCGAAGTACGCCAAAATTGGGTGAATTCTCGGTCTTACTTTAACAAATTTCATATATTTTTTTAAGTAAAAGAAGACTTTTAAGTATAAAAGCCCTTCGAAATGTAGAACACGCTGGTTCAAGCACCAAAGAACGTGCAAGGACATAACTAAAAAAGTATATTAGAACATATTAATTTTAACATAATACTACTATCTGTTTATGCACAACAAAATTAATCTTCAGTGAGGTATTTGTAAATTAAAAATAATATATGGAGTCTATTTTTTTAAATGGTTTTTTTTTAGAATTAAAAATTCTATATATTCCTTTACCTGTACTTTTCTATTGAAACGTGTTTAAAAATTGCAATGTTTTTATTTTTCATTAAATTAATGAAAAACATTTAATTTTGTATAATTAAACAATATATATATATATATATCATTAAAAAAGAGTACTTAACTGTTTAAATCGTTTTTTGTATATTTTTCTTTTTTTATAACCAGAGAATTTAGTATCGCTGATATCGTCCATATAAAAAAATATACCAGTTTTATCTTACTGTGAAATTTGTAGTGATTGTGTTACTTGATAATTTAGAATTTATAAAAATAAATCATGAATATTTTTAATGAGTAAAAATTTGTGGCCGTCGCCCTGGCGCAACCGTGTGCCCCCAACGCGACGGTTGTGGGTTCGATGGATGGATGGGGATCCAGAGTAATAAATGACTAATTATTAACATTTTCATTTCTTCGCTCTGTTGTCGAGGCAAAGCGCAGCGTTGAGTTCTGCCACTCATCACACAATAAGAGTCTTAACACTAGGTTCCCTCTGCCTGCCCGGCTATGTGGGGGATACAAAGCGAAACTGATTTTTATAAATTTGGTATACAGTAAATTTTTAAATTTTACTTAAAGATAAGCAAACGTATGTAGGTGTTAGAAGACTATCCTAATATTGAAACGTACAAAATAAACATAAGATTTGACCAAAACTTGGCAATTACTTTTGCAAACATTTCTTATGTATGGCGATTGATGTTTGTACGTACGTAACATAATTATAAGATGTTTATTTAAAATCAGCTTCACGCTGTATCCCGCACACAGCAGGGTTAAGACACTCCGTTCCCCACTTTCTGCCGAATTCTGGACGCACTGCGTGTTGAGTGGCAGAATTCAACGCCGCGCTTAACCTCGACATCAGAGCGAAAAAATGGAAATATAAATTTAAGTAAATATTTCATCTCCTCGAGTGGGGATCGAACCCACAACCAGTCGGTTTTACAGTCACCTCGTGCCGCTGCGCCACGACCGGCCTCATTTATATTTCATTTAATCAATACGTATATATATATTATGTAACTTATTTATTATATTTTTTAAAAGGGGAGACATTTTATTGAAAAATCTTTTGCTTTATGTATAAGCAATAACATTTTATGAAATAAATTTTTATTTGGTAGGTGCCTACTTTTAGTGGGAAACCAAACTTACTATAAAAATTATTAACAGGTATTAAATATTGACGTATTATAATGATATCTATAAATAAAAACAATACCTTAAACAAAAAAAAAGAGTACAATAAAAAAGGGAATGTCAAATAATTGTACTTTGTTTAATAATTGTACAAAGTTAAAGAATAAAGAACACAACAAACGTAATGTATGAAAATAAATAAAAAATAATTATAGTAATTAACACAGATATCGTCACTGCGTAATATCTCTATAGGTAACTTACGTTTTCATACTAGTCTGTCAATATCAATTAACATGTTAACATATAGAGGCCGTCGTGGCGCTAGGGCACAAGGATGTGACTATAACGCAACGGTTGTGGGTTCGATCACCACTCGAGAAAATGAATTATTATTTATTAATATTTTGGCGTTGATTTCTGACTTTCAAAACTGGGTCACTTAGTGCCTAAGTTCCCTGTACCCACCCTGTTGTGTGTGGGATATATGTTAACATAAACATCAGTATAGAACTATGTATGTATGATGGGGTTTTTGATGGAACTAATTAATATTCGCGACAGTTATGGATTCGAATTTCAAACATTTAAATCTAGTGGCCGTCGCAATGACCTTTACAACAAACGTAAAACCCCGTACTTTTTTGCTTACGATCGAAACTTCCATTTTTTTTTAAGGAAAAACAAGAAACTCCATGTTTCATCGTTCTACTCTACGTAGTTCCAGCTGTGCTTCGTCAATCAGTCAGTCAATAATTTGCATTTTCAGTTTCACACTTTATCAGCTATCTGTCACGCTGAATAAATGGAATACAATATATATATATATATATATTTATAATATTTTTCTATATACATAAAATTTAATAACGAAATTGCACGAAATATAAAAAACACTTTTTCAAAAAGTTTCTTTCTTAATCTTTGAAGTAAGAACGTAAGGTAGTTACGGTTACAGCTATGCGGAAACTTAAATTTTAATCATTTAATCCTGGATAAAGCTTAAAGGGTACTTCCCTTATCGTATCGAGCGTTTAGAATCAAACTATGATAATTACGCCACTATGGCGCCAATATTAACACTAAGATGTACAAGTTTTTAGCTTCATGCTGTATGTAAAAGACACCTGGGAACCTAGTCTTAAACACTTGTTATTTGCGCGTCACCAGATTGACTGAAATGAAAATTTAAATATATTCTTACCTCGAATGGGAATCGAACCCACAACCCATCGCGTTTACCATCGCAAGCTACGTCCCTGCGCTACGACTGGCCTCACAATTATTAGTATTTGCAATCTACATCTAGGTATATGTACTAATATTATAAAGCAGAAGAGTTTGTTTAGTTGAACGTGACAATTTCGGAACCTGCAGGTTCATATTAATATATTCTTTTGGTGATTGTTTGTATTTAGGTATTACTATTTTACCTAAGACTGTGAAGGCTATAGGTTATATTACATTATGTTACCTAGGTTACCCACTTAAATATATTGACATGAATGTGTCATGCATAATTCTTAGTTATTTTCAATAGACCACGGGGACTAAGTCGGAGTTAAACGCTAGTGCTTTAAAAATTCTTAAGCAAACGGAATCTCCGCGAAGCGAAGGCGAGTCGCTAACACTTTTATATACAAAACAAGTTTGTGTAATTTAGTTAATTAAAAACGGCCCTTCTTGAATATTAAATTATAAACAGACGGGACTGGTATAAATGCTTCAAGCAATTTTTTTCTTTTCTTAAGTGAATGTAATTTTAGATAAGAATTCTACAATATTTAGTTTTAATTTAAATATAAAAAAGAAGGGACTGAAATTTATCTAATCTTAAAAACTCGATTTTTTTTTCTTATTGAGTAATATCTACATTGTAGGCAAAAGGAACCCTTCCCCACACACCTCCAACTCCGTTACTATTAAAAGACTTTTGTTCCCCACTTTCTGAAAAATCTAAAGATATTATATGGCAAGTGGAGAGACTTAACACAGTATTTTGTCTACCAAAACTGTGGCCAAAATTAAAATAAAAATATAGTCACTCCAAATTAGTTGGGATCGAATCTACAACCACTGCGTTTACAGCCAGAGGATGTCTCACTGCGACGCGATGGCTTCAATTTAAGTTAATATCCATTTTAATTTGCTGAATTGCGAAGCTCCGCAAAGTTTTCTTTAAGTTCTCAAGTAATATTTCATACGGCAAACAGAAAGAGTAAAATTGTAAGAACATGCTTCGTACAATGTATTCTTCGCTACGTCTCATAAAAGAGTGAACAACATGGCATCATTATAATTTATAATGTCAAGTATAATGATGGGTATTTCGTTATGGAACTATGATGTTAAAATTCACTTCAAATTTAAAATGTTAAAATACATTTAATTTTTTTTATAATAAACTAAATTGTATGAAAAAAAACTTTGTACTTCTCACCCAAGATTTGGGACGATGCGACTATTTTTTTTTTAATATCGAGAGGTAGGCAGAGGGAGTTTAGTGTTAAGACACTCCGCTCCCCACTTTCCGCAAACAACACCTGTCAAGTTTGAGCCACTGCGCCACCTCACGTTTTCCTTGCTTCACATATGACTATTGCTACCTAATAATAATTATAAATAAGTAATCACAATACAATAAAGCACACATTACGGTCAAACCAGTCATACAGTACCTATTCACTATACATACATACATACATACATACATACATACATACATACATACATACATACATACATACAATATTTACGACACGGAAACAGTGTATCTCGATCCAGTGCATATTAATTATCGACGAGGACGCGCGCACTCGGCGGGCGTCGGCGGGGTGTTGAGTGTTCCTTCGAAATGTTGACATAAATAAAAATTTCGCTTGATTTATTATATGGAATTTTGATTGAAAATATATTTTTTTCAATGGCCAGTCGTGCCGCAGGCACGTGGCAGTGGCAGTAGCGTGCGACTAAACGCGGGAGGTTGTGGGTTCAAAACTCGAAGAAACGAAGTTTCATATTTTGATTAGTTTGCTCCGGTAATAAATGGGGAACGGAGGGTCTTAACACTAGGTTCTCAGGTTCCCTCTGCCTATGAACGAAATAC